>JAHRHZ010000089.1:4546377-4569613 GCA_024137785.1 Ginglymostoma cirratum
AAACCCTTCATCAGAAAAATTTTCTGATGAAGGGTTTAGGCCCGAAACGTCAAGTTTTCCTGCTCCTATGATGCTGCTTGACCTGCTGTGTTCATCCAGCCCCATGCTTGTTATCTCGGATTCTCCAGCATCTGCAGTACCTTTTATCAAAGAAAATAAGGTGTTGTTTCTCAAACTGGCATTGAGCTTCGTTGGAACATTGCGGAAGGCACATGATAAAAATGTTAGCTCGCGAGCAAGGTGATTTATTGAAATGGCAAATAACTGGGAGTCAGGGTCACTCCTATGGACAGAGCGGAAGTGTCCTATAAAGCAGTCACCCAGTCTGCATTTGGTAAAGGTGACTTCATTGTGAGCAGTGAATGCAGTAGACTAGATTGAAAGAAGTACAAATGAAACACTGCTTCACCTGGAAGGCATGTTTGGGCCCTTGCACAGTGAGGTGGGAGGAGGTGAATGAGAAAGTGTTACAATTGCATGGGAAGATGCCATGAGGGAGTGAGGAAATATTAGGAATGATTGAGTTATGGGCTCGGGAGTCATGGAGGGGATAATCTCTGTGGAATGGTGACAGTGAAGGGGAGGGGAGATGTGTTTGGGAGTGGCAGAAAATGCTGAAAGATGACCTTTGAATGCAGTGACTATTGGAGTGGAAAGACCTACTGAGTTTCTCTGGCATTTTCTGTGCTTCTTTCAGAGTTCCAGCATCCGTGGTATTTTATCCATGGCACCTTCCCCTGCAACCGCCGAAGGTGTAACACTGCTCATTTTCCTCCTCCCTCCTCAGTATCCAAGGACCCAAAGCAGCACTTCACCTGCACTTCCCAGAATCTAGTCTACCGCATTCACTGCTCACAATGTGGTCTCCTCTACACTGGGGAAACACAGCGTAGACTGGGTGACCGCTTCACAGAACATCTACACTCTGCCTGCAAAAAAGACCTTGAGCTTCCAGTTGCCTGCCACTTTAATGCAGCACCCTGTTCCCTGGCTGACATCCCTGTCTCAGGTTTGTTGCAGTGTTCCAGCGAAGCTTAGCACAAGCTGGAAGAACAACACCTCATTTTTCGCTTGGGGACCCTGCAGCCCTCCGGACTCAATGTTGAGTTCAATAATTTTAGGGCCTGAGCTCCCCCATGTCCTAGCTCTCTACCCCACACATCAGGCCCTGTTATCACACAGGCTGCCATCACACACTACCTATTGTTAGCCACTAACAGTCCCCATTAACAGCTATTCGCCGTCTTAGTCAGATCATTATCTACTTCTTTGTCTGTCCAACTGTTCTTCTCTCTCTTTGGGCTCTATCCCCATCTATTGTTTACTCCTTAACCTCCTCCCCCACCCTATCTTCTGCAATATAAACTGACATTTTCCTCACTACCATCAGCTCTGAGTAAGGGTCACCGGACCCAAAACATTAACCCTGATTTCCCTTCACAGATGCTGCCAGACCTGCTGAACTTTTCCGGCAACTTCTGTTTTTGTGTCCGTGGTATTTTACTTTTATTTGAGAAGAGATAATTACTTGGATTAGTGATCATCGGCAAAAGCTCCCATTGCAAACTGAAATGTGAATTCAGTTTATGCATTCATAGTCCAGCTCCCATTAGCCTACAGTACAAATCAACCACTTTTTCACTGGTCCATGCTGGTGTGCTCCAAGTGAACTTCCTCCTACCCTTTGCTATTGAAATGCAACAACGTATTCCTCTACTCCTATCTCCTGCAATTACTTGTCTAGTTTTCCTTTAAATGCATATAAGCTAGCACTTTAGTCACTCACTGTGGCAGCAAGTTCCACTTTCTAGTTACCTTTTGGGTAAAGAAATTTCTCCTGAATTACCTATTCAATTTATCAATGAATTTATAAAAACTCGGCCCCTATCAGTTTCAGGTCCCTGCCAGACCAATGCTAGAACTTAGCATTGAGGCCTGCATCCCAGGTAACAAACTCTACTCTTTGATTCTAATCTACTGAATATTGCCTCCTTCAGCCATCATTCCCCTCATTCTGGAATCCTCTTCCAAAAAAGTGCTCCTTCTTTTCTACTCTCCATTCGTTTCCTTAGAAGTGAACTTTCCATGCCTTCCTTTGCTTTTTTTCTTAGACAATTTCATTCTCTTTCACCTCCCCCTTTATCAAGCATCTTGGGGCATTTTGCGACAATTAATTTTCTTTTAAATTCTTGGATCTTCTTTATTTTTCATCTGTCTTTTGGAGCAGAAGCTGGCATCACAGTTCCCTCGCCAGTCCAATGATCCACTGGAGAACACATGAACTCAAGGATGTCTCCTTTAGGCTTGAGTCAGACAAAATGTCATAATGTGCTCCACAGTTTGGTCAGGATTTCCAAAGTTGCAGCCATCCAATGTTTTGAGGTGCCTCTTGCATATCATGTCCAGTCTGTATTCTCTCGACGACTACACACATGCTTTGTGGAGGGAGATTGCAACCTAGTCACTAAAGATATTCTTTGAGGAGATTTGGGCGTTGCTGGCAAGGTGAATATTTGTTGCCCATTCCTAATTTCCCTTGAACTGATTGGCATTTCAGAGGACGGTTAGGAATCAACTACTTTCCTTTGGATCTAGAGTCACACGTTGGCCAGATCAGCAAAGGATAACATTACCAATACACCACCATCTCCCTACAGTTGAGTGTTCCAGTCTCTTGGTGAGCACGGAAATTTTAATGAACGCAGAAATTGTGATGAACACAGAGCAAAACAGCATAGATGGATTAGAAGAGCTATCAGGGGTACAATCATTTTCCTCACATGATGAGACAGCAGATGGAGGCCAGGTTTAACCTTGACATTGTTTCAAAATAATGTTGCTACATACATTATAAAAGATAATGCGAAGGAGGGATTAATTACAGAGAAAACCATCACCGTCTCTGGGATCGTATAATAAGTCAATCAACATTTCAGTTTTATTTCTGTGAATTCAATTTAATGCCTCTGAGGTCATTTGAATTCCAATCCCCTCTCAAATATTTTGTGAGAGTCAACGGATTGGAGTGCTAAGAAGCTGATGAGAAAATAACATCATGTTTTTAAAAACCTTGCATTTTTATTGCACTTTTGATGACATCTCAGAGGGCTTCAGTCAGTTATGTACTTTTGTAGTTAGGTACTGTTGTTACATAGGAAAGTTTCAAGTCCATTTGCACATAGCACGGTTCCATAAACAGCAAAGTGATAACGACCAATCAGTCCGGATAATGTTCTTAAGTCTTTGGGGTGGGATATAAACACTCCACTGCATCAGCTAGACTGACAGTACTTATTACTAAGCCACAACCAACACTTAGTTCACTCACGCTGAACTAATATTTATATCTTGCATATTTTTCTCACTTCTTCATCTCTCGTCCTCATGATGCTAAGTCCTGCTACCTACAGTTAGATGGCTGCTGCAAGCCCCCTACTGTCCCACCCATAAAGTTATTCAACCAAGGAACATTGCAACTCACCCTGTCATTGTAGACAGCTACACCGATTTTAATCCCTTGTACATGAACATGTTTTGAGAGAGTTAAATCTCACCCAACAGTCAGGCAGGGAATTCCAGGATTTTGATCCAACAATGATGAAGGACGGCCCATATATTTCCAAGACTGGATGGTGTGTGCCTTGGACTGGTAGATTCTCAATTATTTTGTTGCTGTTGTCCTTGTGGGTGGTAGATATCAAAGAGCTGAAAGTATAAGATGAAGAAAGACCTTTGACTGAACCTTCACATTTTTTGACATAAAAAAGTAAAATACACATGGATCAAATTGTGCTGTGCAATATTAATTACATGCAATTAATTGTTTGCCCACTCTGGTTGGACACATTCCTGGATGTTTGATCACCAGACATTTGACTAGGAAATACTGGCCAACAATTTGCAAATTGTTTTTGCATTTACAGCATAAAAGCTAGGTCCTCTGTTGCTGTTGCTCTTTGGCAGCAGCAGCATATCAATAGATACCTGCCATTTCTGGGAAACTCCCAGATAATCTGGGAGGATTGGCAACCTTGTTAGTTTCACTATCTTACACCATTGCAGTGAAGTATTAATCAGTTTGAAATACATGGTTTAACATTGTTGTTAAAATTATGGCCCAGATCTTTCCGTTTCTGGAACATGAAGACCAGATATATGACCCAAATAGTATATCGGGATCCTTTGTAGGTCCCAATATGCTGATTCATGTGGGAATTGTCCACCAGGTTCAAACCTCCAACACAGCCAAAGCTGGAGTCAGAAACCTCATACAGTTCTATAGTAGTTACCTGGGTAGGTGCCAAGGAAATGTTAGTCAGGTTAAATCTAGTCTAATACAATGGAAACATCCCCACCCAATCACTGACTGCACCCAACTCCTGCCTTGAATCCCTCGACCAACCCCCAAACCGATCCAACTAATCCCCAAGTACTCCTCACCCCTGAAGTGATTTCTAGCTTCTACAGAGATAGTAGGAACTGCAGATGCTGGAGAATCTGAGATAACAAGGTGCAGAGCTGGATGAACACAGCAGGCCGAGCAGCATCAGAGGAGCAGGAAAGCTGACGTTTTGGGCCTAGACCCTTCTTCAGAAAATCATTTATCTCTATTTCCTTGTTATCTCTATTTCCCTAGTAACTTCTGTCTGTTGAGTTCAAGCAAGTCAATTTCATAAATACTTAAAATTTTGGGTTGTAAGATTAACATAATCTTCCCTGGAGAAGATACTACCTGAGAATGTCACCAGTCTCTAAATAGCCTGCTTAAGTTTAATAATCCTTAGCTGCGCTATAAATGTCCCAACTATTTTAGGGGTCCAGGATTTCTCTCTTCAGAAAATACGCTTCCAACACAGGGAAGTGTATAAAATATTAGAGTTTGTTACAACTGTAACAGAAAAGAAACTTAAATGAGGCAATTTACTGATATTACAATTTTATCAACAGAAATTAACAAGCAATACACTTTAAATGGGTAAGTATATGACTATGTTAAAAACTTCAAAAGATGCAATCCCAAATCTAACAACCCAGTTTAATGTTATTTATAATGATTGAGAATATCTAAGAACTTCCAGAAATATCTAACAACATCTAAGAATAGAATATCCATCAACATTTAAAGCAAAGTTTTCCCTTCAAGCCCCGAGTGAGTATATCTTCTTCCGGTAGAAGAAAGAACCCTTCTGAGAAGTATTATCTGGGGAGTTTCTAATACCTCTGAAATATCAGTGAATGGGTCTGATTTTATATTATTTGTACTCCTGCTTTGCAAATGTGGAGGTCGATCCCTGCAGAGGTTTCATGTGTTGTTGCATAATTTAACATTGGGTAAAATTTGTTTATGAAGTTGTGAACTTTTATCCAGTCAATATTTTTACACTCCTTTCATCTTTGCAATCTTATTTTAGTCTCAAAAACACACTTCATTAAAGGTTTATCAGTAAAGATGTTTCATTTCTCTGTCTTTCTGAATACTGTCTTGTCCTGGTTTCTAATGGATTATTGCAATCAGGATCTTTGCCATTCTTATCAGTTGAATAGTTTCAGTACTTCTTCTGCTATGCCATCTTAGGCTCCCTTTTAAACTATCACCTAGAACATAGAACGACACAGCACAGGAACAGGTCCTTCGGCCCATCATGTCTGTGCCAACCATGATGCCATAGAGTCATAGAGTCCTACAGCACAGAGACAGGCCCTTTGACCCAAACTGGTCCATGCCGACCAAAATGTCCATCCATGCTAAGCCCATTTCCCTGCACTTGGCCCATGTCCTTCTAAACCTTTCCTATCCAAGTATTTGTCCAAATGTACCCGCCTCAACCACTTCTGCTGGGAGCTTATTCCATATGCGTACCACCCTCTGTGTAAAAAAGTTGCCCCTCATGTTCCCATGTATTATTTCCCCTCTTACCTTAAACTGATGCCATAGCAAACTAATCCCATATGTCTGCACATGGTCTGTATCCCTCTATTCCCTGCTTTTTCATGTAAATGCCCTTAAACATTGTTTATTTGTTTTTGCTGTCTGCTGAGCACTAATTTAATTAATAGCATTTTTTAAATTCACTATAGGATCTAAGATCACTGCCTGGGCATTTATTACTGCCCCTAGTTGCCCTTGAGAAGGTGGTAGTGAACTGCCTTCTTGAACCGCTGCAGTCTATGTGCTGTAGATACACCCAAAATGCCACTAGGCAGGAAATTCCAGAATTTTGACCCAACTACACAGTGATATATTTCCAAGTCAGGATGATGAGTGGCTTGGAGGGGAACTTGCAGGTGGTGGTGTTCCCATGTATCTGCTGCCCTTGTCCTTCTAGATGGAAGTGGTTGTGGGTTTGGAAGGTGCTAAGGATCTTTAGTAAATTTTTGCAGTGCATCTTGTAGATTGCACACACTACTGCTACTGAGGGTTGGTAGTTGAGGGAGTGGATGTAGCGCCAATCAAGCAGGTTACTTTGTCCTGGATGGTGTCAAGCTTCTTGGGGTGCTGTTGGAGCTGCACCCATCCAGGCAAGTGGGGAGTATTCTATCACGCTCCTGACTTGTGCCTTGTAGATGGTGGACAGGCTTTGGGGAGTCAGGAGGGGAGTTACTCACTTCAGCATTTCTAGCCTTTGACCTGCTCTTGTAGCTACTGTGTTTATGTGGCTGGTCCAATTTAATTTCTGGTCAATAACCCTCAGGATGTTGATAAGTGGGGGAACTGATAAGTGGGGGAACTGATAAGTGGGAGAACTGAGTGATGGTTACACCGTTGAATATCAAGGAGTGGTGGACTATTTATGATTGGAGATGGTCATTGTGCGGTGTGACTGTTACTTGCTACTTGTCAGCCTGAGCCTGGATATTGTTGAGGTCTTGCTACATTTAGACATGGACTGCTTCAGTGTCTGAGGAGTTGTGAATAGTGATGAACATTGTGTAATCATTGACAAATATCCCCACTTTTGATCTTATGATGGAAAGAAGTACATTGTTAAATCAGCTGAAGATGGTTGGGCATAGGAAACTCCCCTGAGGAACTCCTACAGAGCTGAGACGACTGACGCCCAAATAACCAATGGGCCAAGGAGCAGCAGATGGAGTTCAATTCAGATAAATGTGAGGTGCTGCATTTTGCAAAGGCAAATCAGGGCAGGACTTATACAGTCAATTGTAGATCAGTGGGAGTGTTGCCAAACAAACAGATCTTAGGGTGCAGGTTTATAGTTCGTTGCAAGTGGAGTCATAGGTATACAGGGTGGTAAAGAAGGAATTTGGTACACTTGCCTTTATTGGTCAGTGCATTGAATATAGGAGCTGGGAGGTCATATTGCAGCTGTACAGGACATTGGTGAGGCCACTTTTGGAATTTTGCAGTCAGTTTTGATTTTCCTGCTATGGGAAAGATGTTGTTAAACATGAAAGGGTTCGGAAAAGATTTACAAGGATGTTACCAGGGTTAGAGGCTTTGAGCTATGGGGACAGGCTGAAAAGACTGGGGCTATTTTGCCTGGAATGTTGGAGGCTGAGGGTTGACCTTACAGAGGTTTATATAATCATGAGGGACATGGATAGGGTGAATAGCCAAGGTCTTTTCCCTTGGGTAGGGGAGTCCAAAACTAGAGGACAAAGGTTTAAGGTGAGGGGGGAAAGATTTAAAAGGGACCTGAGGGGCAACTTTTTCACACAGAGGGTGGTGTGTGTATGGAACGAGCTGCCGAAGGAAGTGGTGGAGGCTGATACAATTACAACATTTAAAAGGCATCTGGATGGGCACATGAAGAGGAAGGATTTTGGAATTAGTTTAATTTAGGATATCTAGTCAGCATGGAGGAGTTGGCCTGAAGGCTCTGTTTTCCTGCTGTACAATTCTATGAGCTTCTCTTTCAATTCCTCCCACTTCCTACAGACAAAGGGGGTGGCCATGGGTGCCCGCATGGGTCCAAGCTATACCTGCCTCTTTGTAGTTTACGTGGAACAGTCCCTCTTCCATAACTAAACTGGCCCTAAACCCCACCTCTTCCTCCGTTACATTGATGACTGTATCGGTGTCACCTTGTGCTCCCACGAGGAGCTCGAACAATTCATCCACTTCACCAACACCTTCCACCCCAACCTTAAGTTCACCTGGACCATCTCCAATACCTCTCTCTCCTTCCTGGACCTCTCTGTCTCCATCTCTGGCAACCACCTAGAAACTGATATCCATTTCAAGTCCACCAACTCCCACAGCTACCTGGAATACACCTCCTCCCACCCACCTTCCTGCAAAAATGCCATCCCCTATTCCTAATTCCTTCGCCTCTGCCGCATCTGCTCCCAGGATGAGGCATTCCACTCCCGTACATCTCAGATGTCCTCGTTTCTCAAGGACCGCAACTTCCCCCCGTCAGTGGTTGAGAACATCCTCAACCGTGTCTCCCGCATTTCCCGCAACTCATCCCTTAAACCCCCTCCCCACAATAACAACCAAAACAGGATCCCCCTCATCCTCACGTACCACCCCACCAACCTCCGCATCCAACGCACCATCCTCCAACACTTCCGCCATCTGCAATCCAACCCCACCACCAAAGACATTTTTCCCTCCCCACCCTTATCTGCTTTCTGGAGGGACCACTCTCTCCGTTACTCCCTTGTCCGCTCCACACTCCCCTCCAGCCCCACCACACCCGGCACTTTTCCCTGCAACCGCAGGAAGTGCTAAACCTGCCCCTACACCTCCCCCCTCACCCCCATCCCAGGCCCCAAGAAGACTTTCCACATCAAGCAGATGTTCACCTGCACATCTGCTAATGTGGTATACTGCATCCGCTGTTCCATTGTGGCCTCCTCTACATTGGGGAAACCAAGTGGAGGCTTGGGGACCGCTTTGCAGAACACTACACTCAGTTCGCACTAAACAACTGCACCTCACAGTCGCGAACCATTTCAACTCCCCCTCCCATTCCTCAGACGACATGTCCATCCTGGGCCTCCTGCAGTGCCACAATGATGCTACCCGAAGGCTGCAGGAACAGCAACTCATGTTCCGCTTGGGAACCCTGCAGCCCAATGGTATCAATGTGAACTTCACAAGCTTCAAAATCTCCCCTCCCCCCACCGCATCCCCTAACCTGTCCTTCCTCCCACTTATCCCCGCCTCCCACCTCAGGCTCCACCCCCAGCTCCTACCTACTAACATCATCCTGCCCCCTTGACCTGTCCGTCCTCCCTGGACTGACCTATCTCCTCCCTATCTCCCCACCTACACTCACCTTTACTGGCTCCATCTCCACCTCTTTGACCGGTCTGTCTCCTCTCCACCTATCTTCTCCTCTATCCGCCTCCCCCTCTCTCCCTATTTATTTCAGAACCCCCTTCCCCTCCCCCATTTCTGAAGAAGGGTCTAGGCCCAAAACGTCAAGCTCTCCTGCTCCTATGATGCTGCTTGGCCTGCTGTGTTCATCCAGCTCTACACCTTGTTATCTCGTACAATTCTATGACTCTAGTTCTCCTTGATGCCACACCCCGTCAAATGCAGCCTTGATGTCAAGGGCTCTCACTCTCACCTCACCTCTGGAATTCAGCTCTTTTGTCTACATTTGAACGAAGGCTTTAATAAGGTCAGCAGCAGTGTGGTTGAGAGAGAGAGAGAGAATGACAGTTAAACAGAAAAAGAGATGGATAATGATAAGTCAGGGAAAAAGAAAAGCTGATAATGGGGACAATGAGTAGGTGAGAATGGGTTGACTGTACTGAAAGCAAGCCATGTCAATGACAGGGCCTGTGGTGTGTGACTGTGGATAGTTGTTGACCTGAATGTTGAGTCCTGATGTTTGTGGGGTCCCCAAGCTGAAAATGAGCTGCTGTTCCTACAGCCTCTGCCTAATTGAGGTTCTCTCTCTCTTTGAGCTCCATCGCTTACACTCACACCCCCAACCTGTGTTCAGCACACAAACTACCTTTTTCACTTGCTACCCTCGGTTCTGAAGAAGGGTCATTGGATTCGAAACGTCAACTCTGCGTTCTCTCCAGAAATGCTGCCAGACCTGCTGGGTTTCTCCAGCAATTTCTGTTTCTGTACTGGGATTCACCCTGGTAACCGGACCAATATTTATCCCTCAAATCAACATCACTCAAAACAGTTAATCTGGTCCTTCTCACGTTGCGATCTATGGGGTCACACTGAACGAAAATTGGCTGACGCTTCAAAAGTACTTCGTTGGCTATAAAGCACTCTGAGACACCTACTGAGTTCGTGAAAGGCGCTAGAGAAATGCAAGTTCTTCCTTTCATGGCTCGCAAAACAGAGCCAGTTCTTTTGGTAGAACGCCAACATTACAATTCCCCAATCCCTCCACCAGCCCCACTTGAATGACAGGACTCAACCATTAGAGCAAACGCCATCTGCTGCGACGTCCTGGTGAAAACGAGAAAGGCACCTTGCCCACTTTCCGGGCACTGCGGAGATGCCCACTGCAGCGGTACTCTCCAGTTGTTCCCAGCTGTGGCCGAGATCCTGATGTGTAATCTGATGCAAGTTTCCCCTGGCTGCTACACTCACTTGGTACCTCCCAGCCTGCCAGTGTGCATGCCCGTGGATATTGCTAGAAACGGTATTATCCCAGATTTACTGCGGTAATACCAGGCGGCTGGTCAGTTTCACCGGAAATTAACGAGCAGGAGCACAGGTGGACGACACTGTCTGTCATCCACAGTGCAAGTGAGCCTCTCAGAATGACACAAGGAAAAGTAAGTACTTCCAAATCGCTGAGCACCTTGCTCTGTTTTATTCATGGTATGACAGACTAGTTTTATTTCGAAGAGCGTTGCTATGGTGCGACCAATCTCGTCATGTATCCCCCCCAAGCATTTTATTGTCTAATTGTAAACATTTAATTAATATTTCTCTACCTGAGAACCTCAGGCTTTCTTTTCTGAATTACATTCTTCAGTTTAATGGGAAATAAGTACTATTGTGAATGTTAGTGCTAAAATGGGTCATCTTCATGAAAAAGATGACCCCTACCCCCCAGCTTTATTTTGGAAGCTTTGGAAGTCAAATGTTAAACCACTGTTAGAAGGTCAGGCTGTGACGGAATGAAATATTCTGTTACTTCAGTAGGGGAAGGGGTTTTCAAGTGTTTAAGGGTTGAATCGTTCAGCTTTTATCCATCTTTCATAACGGTGCTTCAGAGCATTTGAGTAATTGAAGAGTGTGCACTCCAGGCTACCTTTGTCCCTGTTCTTTGCTGTGGTGCAGTATGCCTTCTGTTGTTCAACCAGTCATTGGTATGACCCCAAAAGGTGCGGCGTCAGATTTCTTTGCAGCTATTGTGCCGAAGCTGACCGTGTATCTGAGACACCAATGATTACTTTCCCTCCCACCTTTCCTTCCTTCTGCTGTCCTGAAGGCTCTGACTCATCCTGTGTTACGGTGCATTGGTTATCAGCATCCGTTCTTAGCAACAGGCTTAGGTGTCAGGAAGAGCAACCGATCCAACACACATGCACTTTGCATAATTGTGGACACCTGAACTGGTTTCCCCTTTCCCCTCCCTAAACCGATATGTAACTCTAGTTAACATGAGGTAACTCCTCACTAGGTTGGGATTATCACTTCACCTTGCCTGTTAGAATGGGACCATTCACCAGGAGGGTAATTTGGAGTTCTTAATCCACTCTAGGCAGGTCTATTGCTGTTATAATACTGCACTTGGCCCAAGCATTCTCTCTTTTTTTTTGCCCCATTCCTGGGGTTTTTGACATTTTGTGAATTGTGTAATTCAATTATTTGATGATGTTAGTTGCACACCACACTTACAGCAATGAATTGGAGACTAGGCTATCTCCAGCATTTATTAAGCAGGTAGTTGGAGTTAGGCGCAGAAAGAAAAATCTTTTTTGGAAAAGATCAACCCCCCCCCCCCCCCACCCCAAAAAACGTTGGAGTCAACACACTTTCAGGCTCACTGTGTCATACCTGCTTAAAGTTACTTAGTTTGGAGTAGCTGCAATTGATCTCTGATTCTCCCTCCTTATCAGTTGGGAATTGAGGACTCTGCTCACTATATTCGAGACGTACCTGTTTCAATGTCAGACTTCACAGTGGTGTTCAATGGTGTAATTGTTTTGTGTTCGATTTATGTAAATCTGTTTATTACTGATGCTTACTGTGCTTGATTTGGTTAAGCTCTTGTGTGGATTCGTAGGAAAATACACAAACTGTATAAATATCTGGAAGCTAGAGCAAAAGTATGGAGTAGATATTTTAAAGCATTGTAAGTAAAATCTGTTAAATGCACAGAAACTAGTGTAAGCTTTTAGGTCTGAGTGTGAAAATCTGCAGCACTCACCACATGAGGCATTTCTTCTTCAAAACCATCACCCTTTGTCCTCTATAGCAAGGCATACTTAAAAAACAAAATGCTCTGCCTCTCTTCAGCAACTTAGAGCCCTATTGTATCTTGGTAAGATTTAAGAGTATTAGAAATATGTGCTGGGGGTTAGTTAGAGCCTTCATGTCTGACAGAGACAGATTTTTGTTGGGTTCAGCAATCACAGGATATGGAGGCAAAGGCTGGTGAGTAGGTTTGAGGTAAAGATTAAACATGATCTAACAGAATGGTATAGGTTAGGCTTGAGGAGATGCATAGCATAGAATGGTATTGCAGCCTGTAGGAAAATCCGAAAGACAATTTTATTTATTGTGTAAAATATATTTTCTTCCTGTTGAGATCCTGCCTAATTCCAGTGCAATGCTTATTTTCCATCTTTGTTGAGCTGGGGACTGGGAGGTTATCTCCTGCCAAGTTGGTGGCAAGGACTCTATTGAACTAATTCCCTGTAAATGCACAGGAGCAGCCTGAAGGTGAATCATCGACCATCTTTTGGTTCCTCCGCAGAAGCTCCTAACATTTATTGTACTTGATCCACTGAGATCCTTCATATTCCACAAGAAGTCCTGGGAACCCCAGCTTGCAATCCAATGCTTGTGCAGTCGTTACAGGATGATAACATTAAAAGCTGTCAGATTGCAACAGCGCATTGTCCAATTATTGCAGATCTATGTGAGGCAGAGATGTGGGGTAGATTCCCTTTGATTTTTCCCAATTTCACTTTTGCCAATTCATGGTGATAGGGTGGGTGAGCTTGGATAGTCAAGCAACAGTATAGCATGAGGGGGAATGTGAAATGCTTTGGCTGGAGATGTTTGTGATGGAAAGCATTCTAGAGGTGGGCAGAAATACAGTAGGAGGTGAAAAGGAGAGCTGAAGTAAGCTCCTATGAGTCATCACTTCCGAGTGGTGTTGTGACTTGTGCTCTGACAAAGGCACATGAACAGGGGCGGGATGTTTTTACAAAGTACTGTGCCATGATGGTGTTGAGTTGTTTAGCAAGAAGAAAATCGGATGTATTGAACAACAGCCTCCAGTAAGAGTGTATCGCAATAAAGGATTGCAAAGGGAACTGATTGCATCCTGTATGAAAGACGACTAGCCAGCTTTAAAGGCCAGAGCTGAGATAGGACCAATGGACTGAGTCAGGTGTCTCAGCTGACAATGCTTTAACCCCACAGTCAGAGGTTCCACTCCAAAAGCTCAAACACAACTTTGGACATCACTCCCAGTGCAGTATGAAAGGAGTGGTGTACTGTCAGACGGGTCTTTTTCAAATAAACCTGTGCCCTGTCTGCACACTCAAATGTCTTATGACACTGTTTAGAAGAAGAGTAGAAGAGTTATTGCTGGTGTCCTGGTCAATATTTATTCCTCAATCAACATCACAAGAACAGAATATCTAATTATTGTCAGATTGCTGTTTTTGAGAGCTTGCTGTGTGCCAATTAGCTGCTGATATTTTCACATTATGACAATGATTACATCTCAAAAAATACTTAATTGACTGCAAAAGTATTTGGGACATCCCAAAGTCATGAAAGGTGTAAGTCAGTTCTTCTTACAGGGGCAGGCAGAAGATTGGGATGTCAGAGGGGAGAAAAGTGTAGACTTTGTCAGCAGCCTGACTCTACTGCCGATAGCACATGGTTTGGCTTAAGAGTGCCATGCCCATCGTGGAGCTAGTGCCTGTCAGATGGCAGAGGCCTGATAGCAGCTCACCCTGGTGATGTGTGTGGGGGTTAGGGCTGGTAGAGTGGTGGATATGTGCCAGAGCAAACGAGATGTTTTTGATTTGTAAAATGCTTTAAGTTCTGTTGTGTCTATTGATTTCCAGTTTGTGCTAATTGTATTCAATCCGAGGTCTTTTTGTTTATCATGATGTGAGATTTGGGACAAAAAAATCCATTGTGTGGAGGATTTGACTGAAGCATGACAACAGGGCCATGTGACTGAGCCTGCTGGCTGACATAATGCTGGCAATTTCTGTGTACTGACAATATATCAGCTGGTAACAGGTTAGTTAGATAATTTGGTATCAGACAATTTCACATGTCTGACAGAGGAATAAAAGAGCGGTTAGTCGCAGAAGATTTGAAATTGCATCCTATAGCAAAACACACTGGCTAGAGAGCTTGTACGCATCTCAAGATGCTGTTCCAACAAATGAGGGGCAAATGGGCTGTGCACTGTGTCCTCATCTTGTGCCACTATTATGTTTTAATCTCTACTGGAGGAAATATTTCTCTTTGACCTGCATCAAGCAGCACACTGGCTTTGGACATTTGCTTCATCTCCAACCGTGTGCAAATTGAACTCGCTGATTGCACAAAGACTCAGGGTCTCAGAACCACCAATGGTCCCATTTCATGCTTGCGCACACTAATTCCCTCACCCACCCAGCTCCTGCAATCCATTTGTGTTGGACAACTTCTCCATAATTCCAAATGCTGCATCTGATGCTTCCCATCTCCAGTCTTCATACTTTACCACCCATTACTTGCCAGTATACTGTTTTGTTTTGGTGGGAGAGTTGCAATGCTGCTGTTTCATCCACTTGAGCAAGATGAAGTGAAGGAATAGGATGAAAAGCTCTTAATCAAGTATAAAGCCAGGTGACTTTGTCAATTTCACATTTTGTGCAGGAAAAGAAACAGCTTGCATTTCCAATGCACCTTTTGTGATCTCAAAACATCCTAAAATACTTTTTGAAGTGCAGTCACTACTGTTGTGTGGGAAACACAGCAAGATCCCACAAATAGCAGTGTGACCATGAGCAGATCATCTGTCTTAGTGATGTTAGTTGAAGGATAAATACTGGCCAGGATACTGGGGAGATAACAAGCATGGGGCTGGATGAACACAGCAGGTCAAGCAGCATCATAGGAGCAGGAAAACTTGACGTTTCGGGCCTAAACCCTTCTTCAGAAATGGGGGAGGGGAAGAGGGTTCTGAAATAAATAGGGAGAGAGGGGGAGGCGGATAGAAGATGGATAGAGGAGAGGATAGGTGGAGAGGAGGCAGACAAGTCGAAGAGGCGGGGATGGAGCCAGTAAAGGTGAGTGTAGGTAGGGGGTTAGGGAGGAGATAGGTCAGTCCAGGGAGGACGGACAGGTCAAGGGGGCGGGATGATGTTAGTAGATAGGAGATGGGGAGAGTTTGTCAGCAGCTTTAGTTGAAGGATAAATACTGGCCAGGATACTGGGGAGAGGTTGTCAGCAGCTTTTTGTGCAGGTTTATATCATCAATATTTTATATGTGGTGCTATTTGAACTGGTTGCCTTGCTGTGATTTCCCAGTTATATGACAGTGAGTTGAACACCCTGATACGTGCTGAACGCAGTCAGTTCATTGTTCTGATAGTTGAGGATAAAGATAGAGGCTTCAATCTGTCATCACTTTGTTTTTCACAGTTTGTTTTTAAACTAAACAAACAGATTACAATTTCCTCCTCCAGTGTTGCTGGGTCGAAATCCCAGAACTCCTTTTCTAACAGCACTGTGGGTGTCCTACACCATATGGACTGAGGTGGTTCAAGAAGGCAGCTCACTAGCGCCTTCTCCAATTAGCGATGAGTAATAAGTGCTGACCTAGCCACTGATGCCCACAGCTCCTGAATGATATATATATATATATATATATACCTTTTAAAAATTAGTAGATTTCATTTGATTTATTGTCACGTGTACCGAAGTACAGTGAAAAGCTTTGTTCGCGAGCAGTACAGGCAGATCATAGGGTGAAGGAAACTTGGACAGAGTGAGGCATACAGGTTACACTGCAGAGGATGTATGTGAGGCAAGATCAGCATTATTTGAAGATGTAGGTTAGAGGTATTTATTTGCCCATTGTGTTCAATGTGGGGAAAAAATTAAATCTGTGAATTGTGTAAGACCAATAGCCGGATTTCAAGATCATTCAGAATCTATCTCAATGCCTTTTCAATTAATTGCAGTAGGGAACTGCAATGATCTCTTGAGAAGTAGGCTGAGAGAACCAATGCTTGAGTATTAGTATTAGTGTGTTAGTAATCTCTAATGATGGGCATCATCAGAATCGTGTGGTATAATCCTCTTTGCTCCTACTCTTTCAGTACGTAATGCGGAAGGAAAGGGAGGACCACAGTTCTAGGATCCTCGCCTGGCTCTTGGCTTTTGGAAGCTCAAATTCAAAATAATTTGAGCTTGATTATATGGTAAATTTTAGCTGAGAATGAAAAAGGTAATAAGCAGATTTATAATGATCAGCAGCTGATACATTTTGTGTAGAGGGTAAACAAGTTCTGGTTTTCAAGATCTGATCTATTCTGTTGGAGACCTAATGCTTTTGTTACACAGAAGAGTCCAGTTGGCACAATACATCCTATTGTACCCAAAATCATTGATATCCCTAAGAACATGGAAAATATGAACCAAAAACTCCCAAATAAGATGAAGAGGAGGCTTTTTTCAATCTGTGTCACTAAGATTCCATCAGGTCGATATAGCCTGGTCTAATGTATGTTATCTTTTGTGTTTTTTTTTTTTTTTTTGCAGCTTTTTGCCACGAGTAAAACCTCAAATCCAGAAGGTGAACAGGGAGGCTCTGAGAAAAGAGAACCCATGTCAGCATCGACTGCTCCTCCCACCTATGAAGAGGCAACCCTGGGGGCGAAGAACAACAGTCCATCACCATCGGCTCCTATGCACCCCAGCTGGGCCTATGTGGATCCAAGTAAGTCAAACCTTTAGAAAAATCATTTGAAAGATTGCATTGCACCTTTTATTGGTAGCTCTTATTGTCAGGCTCGTGTTTCGCTTCCCTTTTTACCCCCCTTGTATGTTGGATCTCCACCTAATGAGTTCTGTAACCTTGCTGTGAGAGCAGGTAAGAGGCCTCCTCACAGGCCCCTCTGCTCTTCTTGAAGCCTGTTGCTAGGTGGCCTACTTGCATGACTGAGCTGGCATGACTTGCCCACTTGGATTTGGTTTTTAAATCTTGTATAGGGGACAGCAACCAGAGTCTACTCAAACCCTGTTTGTTTTTCCTTGTGTGATTGAGGTGGGTAAGATGCCATTTGTATGGGGGGGCGGGGGGGGGGGGGGGGAGTGTCACTGCAAGTATAAAATGCTAGCTGTACTAGCATAGCACTGCACCAGTTTCTCTGCAATCTACCTTTTTACAATGATACTTAATGAAGGACAAGTGCTGGGATCTTCAAAGAGCTTAGGAGAGGGCTTTCCTTATACCTTGTACTATGTACGTACTCAAGATTCACTGTACAATAAAAATGGTTTTACCATTTGGCCAGCTGTCTTCAGTCATGCTTTTGGTTTGAGTGAACTGAGGATGACTTTCGTGTATGAAATATTGACTGCCAAAACTCATGTTGAAGCAGTGCTCCAAGTTGACTTTATCCACAGCATTTCATGTATGTATCAAGGACCCCTCTCAATGATTTTCTTTCAAAGCCACATAATCCAATTCCTGTCATTATTCTTCATAGTCTTGGAGCCATGTTACTGGAGTAGTAATTCAGATTTTTTTTATTCATTTGTGGGATGTGGGTGTCGCTGGCTGGCCAGCATTTATTGCCTGCCCCTAGTTGCTCTTAAGAAGATCATCTGGTCATTATCCCATTGCTTTTTGTGGGAGCTTGCTGTGTGCAATTGGCTGTTGTTTTCCCTACCGTACAGCAGTGACTACACTTAAAATGTTGCCTGTAAAGTACTTTGAGGCATTTGGTTGTTGTGGAAAGTGCTATTGGAATGCAAGATTGTTATAAGAGCATGTAAAAATAAGTCTTTTCGCACTCTGATCTGTTAACTCTTGCTAAGCTAATGAGAAGCACAGTCTCAGGGAGGTTGCTGTGGCAATGACCTGGATGTGAGGGTCACCTGCAGTGCAATCTATTTTGTTCATTGCTGACAGGCAATTCATTGCACAAAGCAGAGAAACAGGATTTAACAGGTGATCATAGGAGACGGTGGCTGTGTGGATTGATAATCCTATTCCCCTGCTTATTCAGTACATGACCATGAGGTAGGTTTTGGAAAGTCCCCCTGACCCTCTGCCACTCAACTGACATGACTATGGCAGGCGTGTAACAGACACCCAGTGGTAATTTTAACCTAGCTAGCTGGGGAGATGCTGAACCCAAAGGCTTGGGTGCAAATGCTTGCTAACCTATTCTCATGTGATATTAATATTGGTTTCCCCTTGAATTGTTATTCCTGTAGATTGTTCTGACAGCTGCAAGATGGAAAGCTTAGACAAATTGTGGTTATTTTCAGCAATACGAAAGGGTTGGCATTTATCAATAATTAATATTAATGTGTTGCCCGAGTGCCAGCTTGTTTCAGTGGTCATACTCTCACTGTGAGCTCCAAGCTTGTGGGCTCAAACCCCACATGGGATCTCTCCTCCACCTCTCCTCTCTGTCACTCTTGGCTTTTCTCTCCATTTCCATCTTTCAGGAATCAGTGTGTGGGCTGTCAGTAGTGCTGGAAGAGCTGATGCAGAGTCTGTTATTGGACTTCCTTGTGCCTGGAAAATGGGGTCTGGTCAGCCAGCTGCCTTCCAACATCATAGGCCTGAACTCATCCAAAACTTTGCAGTCCATAAACTAATTGCATCAAATCTTATTCACAGAATTACAGAAGTGTTATGGTGCAGAAGGAGGCCGTTTGGCCCATTGTACACGCACCAGGTGGTTAAACGAGCATCATCACCTAGCTTTTTTTCTAATCATTTGTAGGATGTGGGCGTCACTGGGTTCCGAGAGTAACACCCTCCTGACTGTATACCACTGTGCTGCCACCTCTGCTAGGTCTGTCCTGGGTGGTGAGAAAGGACAAATCCAGGGATGGTGATGGTGAATGTCTGGGACATTGTCTATAAGGTATAATTTTGAGAGTATGACTGTGTCAGGCTGTTGCTTGACGAGTCTGTGAGACAGCTCTCCCAATTTTGGCACTAGCCCCCAGATGTTAGTGAGGAGGACTGAGCAGGGTCAACAGGGCTGTTTTTGCCACTGTCTTTTCTGGTGCCTAGGTCGATGCCAGGTGATCCGTCCAGTTTCATTTCTTTTGAGACTTTGTAGTGATTGGTACAAATGAATGGCTATTTCACAGGGCAATTGAGAGTCAACCACATTGCTGTGGGTCTGGAGTCACGTGTAGGCCAGACCAGGTGAGGATGGCAGATTTCCTTCCCTAAAGGACATTAGTGAACCAGATGGGTTTTCCTGACAATAAACAATGATTTCATGGTCATCAGTAGGTTCTTTAATTCAAATTTAAACCCGGGTCCCCAGAATATCAGCTGGGTTTCTGGATTAATAGTCTAGTGATAATACCATTAGGCTATCACCTAACTAGTGCTAATCTACTACCTTTTCACACCATTTCTCCCCAAATAATCATCCAATCCATCAAATGCCTCAATGGAAACTGCCTCCCTGACATGTCCAGGCAGTGCATTCCAGACCATGGCTACTTGCTGGGTGAAAATGTTTTTCCTCGCGTCACCCTTGCTTCTTTTGCATTTTGCTTTAAATCTATACCCTGTTGTTTTTCTTTTTATGAACAAGAACAGCTCTCCCTATTTACTCTGTCTAGCCCCCGCTCACGATGTTGAAAATCTCCATCGGATCTCCCTCTCGGCCTTGAAGTCACGAACTGTCACATTCACCTCACCTCTGCAATCCAGCTGTTTTGTCCATGTTTGAACCAAAGATGTAATGAGATCAGGAGCTGAGTGGCTCTGGCAGAACCCAAACTGGGTATTACTGAGCAGGTGCTGCTTGATAGCACTGTTGATGACCCTTTCCATCACTTTACTGATGATCAAGAGTAGACTGATAGGGCAGTAATTGGCTGGGTTGGATTTGTCCTGCTTTTTGTGTACAGGACATACCTAGGCAATTTTCCACATTCAGGTAGATGCCAGTGTTGTAACTGTACTGGAACAGCTTGTCTAGGGGAGTGGCAAGTTCTGGAGCATAAGTCTTCAGTACTATTGCCGTATGTTGTCATGGCCCATAGCCTTTGCAATATCAAGTGTCTCCAACTAACTCTCATCGCGTGGAGTGAATCGAATTGG
Organism: Ginglymostoma cirratum; assembly: GCA_024137785.1. Taxonomy (NCBI): domain Eukaryota; kingdom Metazoa; phylum Chordata; class Chondrichthyes; order Orectolobiformes; family Ginglymostomatidae; genus Ginglymostoma; species Ginglymostoma cirratum. Next base: position 4,566,831 of record JAHRHZ010000089.1, read on the forward strand.
CTGAAGACTGGTATCTGAGATGCTGGGGATCTGTGGAGGAGGCCGAGATGGATCATCGACTGGCTGAAGATGTTTGAAAATGCTTCATTCTTATCATCAATTGGTTCAGACATAAATTTAAATCCCCTCTTAGCAGCTGGAGGATGTAAGTTTAAGTAATTAAATAAATCTGGAATTTAAAAAAAAACTGTCAAGAATGGTGACTATGAAACTACCAGATTGTTGTATAAACCCCATCTGATTCACTAATATCCTTCAGAGAAGGAAATCTGTCATCTTGCCCTGTCTAGTCTCCATGTGACTCCAGACCCACGGCAATGTGGTTGACTGTTAACTGCCCTCTGAAATGGCGGGACAAGCCCTTCTCGTGTATTCAAGAAAGCAATTCACCTTGACAGTGGACAGTGTCAGTATCAAATTTGGTTTGATATTAATCCTGTGAAGTGTCTATAACATCTTAAAAGTAAGACATAAATGCAATTGTTGTGGAATAAGCAACTCATGCCATGATTGGCAATGGAGCTAATGAAGGGACACCAGTCCGCACCGTGCTCTAAAACGCTTCCAGACCCATTTAGAGATTAGTGTGGAGCTGGAGGAACACAACAGGCCAAGCAGCATCAGACGAGCTGTGTTCCTCCAGCTCCGTACTGTTATCTCTGACTCCAGCGTCGGAAGTTCTTACTATCTCCAGACCTACTTGAACATATTACATACATGATGTACGATGATTCCACAGTTCGCCACAAGGTGGCGGTGTAACCAGTTGACACATATGCAGTATTGTTGTAGTAGCGATTATTGGCCACATAGCGGCGTTGTGTGCCAGTCTTGCATTGCTTTGCGATAGCTGCAGTAAGTCTGTTTCACCACACTGTGGCTCTATAACGCGTGTCTATGAAAGTTAACACCTTCACTATGAGACACAGTGAGATGAACTGGTTATCGGGTAGCGATAATGAGGTCAGTTTATTGATGCCATAAGCTGGTGCAGTGATGACTTAAGTTCACATTCAACAGCAGCTAGGGAATTTAAGTTTAACTGGTTAAATCAATCTAGAGTTAAAAAACCAGTGTCAGTAATTATGACAATGAAAGAAATCGATTACTGTAAAGTCTGTACTTCACTCGTGCCCTTTATGGAAGGTAATCTGCTATCTTTACTTGGTCCGGCCTAATGTGACTCTAGGCTCATTCTTAACGTCCCTCAGTTGAATTCAAGATGCAACTCATCACCACTTCTCAAGGGCAATTGAAATGGTCAATAAAGTGCTGGCCTAACCAATGCATTATCAGTGACAACACTGGCATCTACCCGACAATGTAGAAGAGTGCCTGTGCATAAAAAGCAAGACAAATCCAACCCAAACAATAACCACCCCATTAGCCTACTCTGGATCATCAGGAAGGTGTCAGTAACAGTGCTATCAAGCAGCATTTGCTCAGCAATAACCTGCTCCATGATGCCCAGTTTGGATTCTGCCAGGGCCACTCATTTCCTTACCTCATTACAGCCTTGGTTCAAACATGGGCAAAACAACTGAATTTGAGGTGAGGTGAGAGTGATAGCCCTTGACATCAAGGCTGCTTTCGACCAAATGTCACATAAAGGAGCCTGAGCAAAACTGGAATCAATGGATATCGGGGCAAACTCTCCCACTGGTTAGAGTCCTACCTGACACATAGGAAGATAGTTGTGGTTGTTGGAGGTCAGGTCATCTCAGCTCCAGGACATCTCTGCAGGAGTTCCACAGGGCAGTGTCCTAGGCCCAACCATCTTCAGCTGCTTCATCAATGACCTTCCCTCCATCATACAGTCAGAAGTGGGGATGTTTGCCAATGATTGCACAATGGTCAACACCAATCACCACTCCTCATACACTGGAGCAGTCCATGTTCAAATGTGATAAGATCTGGACAATATCGAGGCTTGCACTGAAAAGTGGCAAGTAACATTTGTGCCACACAGATGCAAGGCTATGACCATCATCAATAGGAGATAAGCTAACCACCGTCCCGTGACATTTAGTGGTGTTACCATCGCTGAATCCCCCACTGTCAACATCCAGGAAGTTACCATTGACCAGAAACTCAACATAACGCATCACTTAAACACTGGCTTCAAGAGCAGAACAGAGGCTGGGAATACTGCAGGGAGTAACTCCCCTCCTAACTTCCTCAAAGCCTGTCCACCATCTACAAGGCACAAGTCAGGAGTGTGATGGAATACCTCCCACTTGCTCCTAGATGGGTGCAGCTCCAACAACACTCCAGAAGCTTGACACCATCCAGGACAAAGCAGCCCCCGCTTGATTGGCACCACATCCACTCCCTCCACCACTGACGCTCAGCAGCATCAGTGTGTACTATCTACAATATGCGCTGCAGAAATTCACCAAGGATCCTTGGACAACACCTTCCAAACCCACAACCACTTCTATCTAGAAAGACAAGGGCATCAGATATATGGGAACATCACCCCCTGCAAATTCCCCTCCAGGCCATTCAACATCCTGACTTGGAACTATATCACCATTCCTTCACTGTCACTGGATCAAAATCCTAGAATTCCCTCCCTAAGGGCATTGTGGGTCAATCCACAGCAGGTGGACTGCAGAAGGCAGCTCATCACCACCTTCTCAAAAAGGAATTAGGGACAAGCAATAAATGCTAGACAACCAGCGACATGCCCACATCCCAGTAGCGAATTTTTTAAAAAAATCTCATTGCAGTTGTGGAATCTTACTGCATACTAAGTGACTGAAATGTAGGAAAAATGACAA
>JAHRHZ010000089.1:4581198-4621677 GCA_024137785.1 Ginglymostoma cirratum
TCAAGTTTTCCTGCTCCTATGATGCTGCTTGACCTGCTGTGTTCATCCAGCCCCATGCTTGTTATCTTTATAAATGCAGTTGTTATTGCCATAAAATATGCAGAGTGAGGCTTGGCTGGGAGCTCAGACCCTCCTAAACGGATTAGCTCTATGACACATTTGGGGAGAAGACGTTATTACAACACATCTGGAGCGGGTGCGTCTTAAACCTGGGTCTCCTAGGTCAGAGGCAGGGACAGTATCACTGCACCACCAGTGTCTCCTCTGGAGAGTGTATATAAATGAATGGCAATGGAAGTGCCATGAGTAGGCATGGAATATGAGTGAGTATGGAGTGTTTGTGGGGACAGGACTTTGCATGAATTGACAGGGAGGTGGCATAAGCAGTAAGTGGGAGTGCGAGTGAGTCCTGTAGGACTTAATATATTAAGGAAGCAACTGGGACAATGTTTCGGAGAACTAACGTGTCTTTTAAACAACCTGCCTCAGCACTTGGCGCCTTCCAAACTTCTTCTTCTGGTGGCAGGCCTGATTCTGTCCCTCACTGGCCCACCCTACAGTGGAAACTCAACCTGACAATGTACTTCCTACTGAGCTGGGTCTGCTGAGGTTAGAAATGCCCGCCTCAGTACCATTAATCACTAGGCAGGCCCAAGATGAAGGAAAGACAAAGGAGAATTGGTGATGGTGACCTAACCCCACCAAACAGTCCTTACCCAGTACTTTACACTGATAGAAGTGGAAAATAGCACAAGGTACCAGCAGTAGTCATCCTGTTCTCAGTACTAACTTCCACTGCCTTGTATTTAACAATCGCCATTTTTGGAAATTACATCTTTCTGTTCCCTATCGTTCTTCAATCCCTTCAGATTGTCTGCTTGCTATTTGACCAGTTTTCTTTTCTTCTCTGTGGGTCCTGCCCCCCTCCTTTGCACCATCCTGCAGCTTTATATGGTGTGGAATCCTGTCCTCCTCCGGCCTTCTGTCCCTTCAATAATGCATAGCCCTTTTAAAATCCATGCCTAACCTCTGTTTCCTCACTTCCTGTTTCGTTTGTAGCTCTTTTACCTTTCAATTTGAGTTTCTGAATGAAAGGAAGGGAAGGGCTGTGGAGATTAGTGTTAAGGCTATTTGCTCAATCAATGGTCAAAATGCAAAACTACCACTTCAAATGGATATTTTATTGAAAGGAGCACAGAACAAGAGTTATTGACCAAGATTAAAAAAAAAACTGTCCTGATTATTTTTTATCTTTAATTTTCCAGCTTCTACAATACGAAATCGGTTCTACTTTGCTTCACCATTACAGCACTTGTGTGTTTGGCAGTTACAATATTCAGTTTTCAAACTAAGGTAAGCTGGGCTCATTGAACCATGATCAGCTTCTCCAGTATCCTGAAGGTGAGTGAACTAGCAAGACATTGGCTCTGATACTTAGAGGTAGAATTTCCAAACTCAGGGGTAGAGTTCTAGTTGAGTGTTAAATTCATGGCATGCATTTTTTTTTTTAATGCATTCCCTGTTTAACTCCCCGTCAAGCAAGGAATGCTACAGAAGAGAGTTAAATACAGGGGCAAGTAAGATGGTCTGACTCTGCTTAAAGATTGAGTGGTTACAGTGTAGCTTGGAAAGCCGGGCTGGATCACAGGGTGTTGGGGAGAGATGGAGGAATAGGCAAAAATGGCACTGGCAATTGTGGGTATCCTAAAGCAAGGAAGGAGGTATTCAATCGTGCAGAATGGGAAACCGGTTTGCTTGGGGAGCCAGCAGAAAGCTCCACCTGGTCCATAAGCAGTGCTGCAAAAATACATACCTGTCCTATCCAGTAGCTATTGCCTTCCTTTAGCTGCCAGCTTCTTTGGTTATACGTGTGTACGCATACACTCAGAATGGTAATGTATGTTGTTAATCCATTGAATGCAACATGGCAGATTTTCATTGACAAACTGTCCTTCTGCTGAGACCTGTCAACTCCTAGCCTTCTGCAACTCCTGGTTTTTTGAAGTCCAGTCTTTGCATATCTCACTATTAATAAACCACCGCTAAATATGGAATGGGATTGCTTCTTGACACTACATGTAACATGGCTAATGTAAGCTCAGCTTACATTGTTTCACCTTTTCTCTGTGGGGAAAGGTACAGCGCAATGTGCCTGCTAGGAAATGACACTTGTTGCAAATCCTGTCTGAGTCTGAGATGCTGGATTACTGGTTCAGTGTGTGAACTGTGATGTTTGGACTTGTAGCGACACAGGACTGAAGGAGGCACGACCCTTCCTGTTGACTTTTTTTTGATCTGTTCCTTGCAACTGAACTCTTGACATTGAATGTATTACAGATTCACTCATGATTTCCTTGGCTCTGGGAGACAGTGACTTCATCTGTTTATTAGCAAAGAGTTTGATAACACTGAATAAATAAATAAACTTCAGGTGGACAACACATTTACAATAACATACAAACATCATTCATTTGAATATAGAAAACGGCAAAGAGCTGTCTACGCTTGAGTGTAGAACAGGAGCTGAACTGCACTTCCTATCTGTAGCCTCACCTGTAAGTTCACTACCAAGTCTTGGAAGGAGCTTCTTTTCTCTCTGATCTAATAGCTTCACAAAGACTGATAAAGAAGCCTGAGATTCCCTGAGATCTACTTTGAAAATTCTTTGAGTGGAACAAGTGAAATTAAAAACTGTACCTCCAGGCTGTCAGTCAATGTGAAAGATGCTTGTATTTAAGTTGAATGACAAAGTCTCTTCCTGGGCATAACGCTTTGGATGAATTATCAGGTGTAATTTCATCTAAATTTCCAAAAGTAGCAATGAATGTTTACATATCAAGACTACATCAACAGTTATTTTCATGTCTGTTTTTCCCTATCAGCCAGACGGAGCCATTACTTGAATCTTGTAGTTAAAATTTTCAGCCTTGCTTTCAAAGCCATCCGTGCTCTGGTGCCTACCTACTCCTGCAATTCTTGTTGACATGTGTTTGACAAATCAGCCTAATATCCCCTTGCATGATTTGGCATCAAACTTTGTTTTTTATTAAAACATTATACAAATAGAAGTTAATGTTGTTTAATCTTCTACATGCCATAACTAGAAAAGTGAATTCTATAGTAAATAGTGTATCACCCAAAATACTTCATTTTACTACAGGGAGATTGTACCCCCCGTTCCTCGGGTCCTGAGATGTCATGAAAGCCAGGCATCTCCATACGGGGGAAATTGAAATTGGAGACAATAATAAAATCCCTACGGCAAGGAAACGGGGCATTCAACCAGTCAAGTGCACAACAGCCCTCGAAGTACATCCACATTGCCCAGAATCTTGCATGGTCGACAAATATTACATAGTGGGGGGAGGAAGAGAAATAAACTTAAGTTCTTTTTTATGTTGCTACTTCAAGTTAATTTTGCTTTGTTCAGAATCTAGCCATAGATCTGATAACCAAACCTTTTTCTCACTTTTTTTCCAGTTTGACTTTACTTCGTGCCATGGTGTTCTGTTTGTGCTGCTGATAGTCCTTTGCATCAGTGGCTTGGTCCTGGCGATTGTGTTGCCGTTTCAGTATGTACGTAAACTCCTCCACCATTCCTCCTGTTCACTCAGACACAAATAACTGACCCACCTTTTAACGGAGGGCCCATGACGTACTCCGCAATCAACTCTGTCTAAGCCTCACCGAAATGATATATTTCAAAACAGCGTGGAGCTGACATCATAAATGTCCTCTGTTGCAGACCTGAGGGTTAAGTTAAAACGCAAAGGTTGCACTGTTGGAAGAGGTTAGGGTTTCAGAAATATGGGTATTATTAATCTCTGCATTGCATGAGATCTGAGCTCTCAACTTAGATATCACTACAGCGCTCATTTGCCAATGGCAAAAAAAGTTATTGACACCATCGGGAAATGATTGAGATGATCTGACCATATGGGCTAATTGTTGCCACTATTATTGAAAGTGTTGGCCAATGGGTGCCACTGTTATTGACAATATGGGGCAATAGGTGTTACCATTGTTGATTAATGTGGGCAAATGCAGTAACTGGTGTCACTGATCACTGTTGCTACAAAATGCGCCTATTTTAGAAAGCAAGAGGTCATGGTTGATACTGTCCTTATCTTGTGTTTCAGGTTCCCTGGCTTCATGCTGTGTATGCAGTGCTTGGCGCAATCATTTTTACAATGGTGAGTGGTTCACGGGGCATTTCTACTTTACAATTAAGACTTTGGGTGCAAGCCTGTTCCTCACTTACTGTGACTGTCCTACCACTCTCTTGTCCCTGTTAAATTCCCATTTGGTATTATTTCTATTGGGAAATCTGACATTTTGCCCAAAGTTTAGGCAAAGTGGGTCTCCACTACTGCTGATACAAGGTAAGTTTAGTGCTTCCACTTTCCAGTGTAGCTGATGACCAGGGAATGGCCTGCATGTGTTGCTGGCTGCAGTGTTTTAAATATTACCCTGGGCATCTTCTCTAAGAGTACACCATCAGTTTTAAGGGCAGGCAAACTACTGCCTGGAGATGCTGGACTGACCTGTTAAGCTCAGATGTGGTTCAGTGGAAAGCACTCTTGCCTCTGAGTCAAGATTGTGGGTTCAAGACCTACTCTAGAGATTGGACCACAAAATGTAGGCTGCTGCTGCCAGCATAGTGCTGACTGTGCTCTCTTTTGGATGTGACATTAGAGGCCATCTGAGCTGTGTGTAAAAGATCTCATGACACTCCTCCAATGAGAGCAGGCAAATATTTATGTCAAGATGACCCAATTTGTCATCACATTGCTGTTTGTGGAAGCTTGCTGTGCGCAAATTGGCAGCTGCATTTCCTCCATTAGAGCAGTGACTACATTCCAAAATTACTTCATTGGCCATAAAGTGCTTTGAGACTGCCTGTAGTTGCAAACGCAAGTCATCCGTTTTCTTCAATATAATCTGCATGCAAACCTGTAATAACTTCAGCTCCACAGAGAAAGCCCATTCAAATACCAAGTGCATTGTGCTTATTCTCCTCCAGTTCCTGGCCTTTGACACACAGCTGCTAATAGGGAATCGTCGGTACGCAATCAGCCCTGAGGAGTACATCTTCGGGGCACTGAATATCTACCTGGACATCATTTACATCTTCACCTTCATGCTGCAGATTTTTGGCTCCAACAGAGAATAAGTCAGTCAGAATGAATGGTCTCTGCTCAACATAGACCACCAGCTGCAAGAATATCAGCCACAGAAGCACCTAAACTTACAGCAAGTGGAGTCGCTGAGAGAATCCATTCACTCCACCTTGTCCAGTAACTCATTGATATTAGAATTCTTTTGTGTAAACATACTGTCAATCTAGTATAAGGTGGAACTGCACAAGCTTGTAGGTAGAAGCATAACCATAATGCATAGACTAGTGCATTTTGAGCTTTCTCTGTGCATACTTCCTAGTCTTGAATTATGAGCTTCCTTGTATTAGAGTCAGCTACCAGTGATCTAAGCTTAGCTTCCTGTTCTTTTGTCAAATTTGTATCAATTTTTGACAGACATATATTGCTTTCTGGGAGGCCAGTAGCTCAGTTGCCTAGGCTGCCACACATGTGGATTAGTTCAACAGCAACAGCATAGGGTTTGATTTCCTCTTTTATGCTGAAGTAGATTCTGGCCTGCTTTCTTGTTCTATAGTGGAAAATCACAGCACTTTGCTGTGGTTCAGCAAATAATCACTAAAGACCTGACACCAGGCAGAGAGTTGAAGAAACAACAATATCTATAAATGTCTTGCAAAGGATTTTCAAATCATATTTGCTGGCTACCCATTTTGAGCTTTCTTTTGAGACTGAGGCTGTTTTGTAACTGGCCTCTGAGATGTACATGGAATCCAGGGGATATGCTCTCCACAACTTGGGTTAAGGGGAAAGTTACTCTCACTCTTGTTTTTGCACACTTTTAAGTATCAGTATTCGCGGCTCACTGGGTAGCAGTCTCATTCCTGATTCAGGAGGTCATAGGTTCAAGACCAAGATTTGATTTCGAAATCCAGGGTGATACTCCTGGATCAGAACTGAGGGAGTGCTGCAGTGTTGGCGGTCTTGGCCGGCTTTTTGGTTGAGACTGGAAAACAAAGGCCCAAGAGGGCAGATGTTAAATGTTCCCATGGTACTGTTGCAAAGGTGAGCTCTCCATAAACACAATTTTAATAGTGAATTGTCAGATCATTTATTCCATTTGCTCCGTGTGGAAGCTTGCTGTGCGCAAATTGGCTGTTGCATTTGCCTACGTGACTTGAAAGGTAAAGATTTTAAGCATTTGCAGAGGATGTAAAATGTACAATATAAACACAAATTCTTTCTTTCCCTCTGTGCTCTGTAACCTGTAAGACTCCATTTTTAAAAGTTCAGAGTCGCATATTCCAAACCTAGACCAAGATTAAAGATAGAAATTTAGCAAAGATTAGTGGAAAAGTAGCATAGTGTTTATACTACTGGATCAGTAATCTAGACTCAGTCTAAAGGTCATGAGAAGTAAGTTCAAATCTCATCATGGCAGCTGAGAAATTTCAATTCAGATAAATAATCTTCATCTTAAAACCTAGTATCGGTAATAGTGAACACAAAACGATTGAGTTCTGTAAAATCCATTTGATGCAGTAATGTATTTTAGGGAAGGAAATCTGCTATCCTTACCCAGTCCGGCCTATATTTGACTCCAGGCTCACAGCAATGTGGTTGGCTCTTAACTGCCCCTGCCATGGCCAAGCAAGCCACTGAGTCGTATTCAAGAAGTTGACTCACCACCCACCTGCTAAAAGACAACTGGGGATGGGCATAAATGCAATGCCATTGATGCCTACATTCCCAGAATGTATATTCAAAAATTTTTAAAAATCTAGGTTGAGGGATGATGGCCATGATTCAAAGATCCAGTGACCCCGGATTTACTGTTGAGTTCCCTGATTGGGGCCATTAATCTGGCCCAATCAGGGAGCTCTTTGGCAGATAGAAATAGGAATGTCAGATGTTTTATTCACTCTGAGAACTGGCTCTGAGGAAGCCAGACTAGTATCAAGTACTATGCACATGTAAAAAAAAAAGGGTGACTTGGCAATGGTATACTGGCCTCTGCCACTGAAATATGCTTCTAAAGAAATTTGCTCGCAACAGCCATCTTTGAGTTGGATTAAGCATTTTTGACATCCTGCCATTATTTGGGAAGCTTGACTCGTTTGATCTGTCGAAGACTCAGCCGCTATGTGGAAAGAATGCATTACTTTTTATGGGAAAATGACATTGGGGCAGATGAAAAGCAATAAGTAATTCTTCTGACAGCTTGTGGACCTGCAGCTTTTTTGGTTATTAGGCACCTAACATTTCCTGAGGTACCAGATATAATCTTTCAAAAGTTGATGGATTTATTTAAAGAATATTATGACTTCAAGCACCTCTAATGCTGAGATGCCATAGGTTTTACTCAGTTTCCCCTGGTTCTCACGTTGCTATGTTGGGAGTTTTGATGAGGTTAAGATGACTGGCAGAGGCTTGTGACTTTAAGGATTAAACCAATGAGATGCTGAGAAATGATTTGGCATATGGGATGAATGATATAACCATGCAAAAGTACCAACCAGCTGAAGCCCAATTGGACACTACAACAGGCACTATAATTGGCTTTGTCATTAGAAAATGCAGCAAGTGAAACATATGAGTTACAGGGTATGTTGATGGAAGTGGACACCCTCCCCAGGCTGCCTGAGCTTGGGGGGAGACCGTTAGAGGGAAGGCAACTGCAGAGCCTCACTCAGGACATTATTCTTAATAGAGGGACTCTAGGTCAGCCCACAGCAAAATGTCAAACAAAGCCAAGCCTCGGCCAAGCGGTTAAAGTCGTCTTTAGGATCTGGGCTGGCAAGCCCTTGAAGTTGCTGCTGGTATGCAGACTCAACAGTAAGAGTCCCACTAGGGCTGAACTGAGTGAGAGAACTCCTAGGCTGGTATCCAGGAGAGTGTGTATGTTGAAAAGCTGACTGACATCTGGTTTGGAGCAGTTAAATTTCTTAGTAACATCCAAATCAGAACCAATCAAAATAAACATCTGGTTAAATGGTCACCTGGTTCTAATGGAAGTTATACCAGCACAGCTGTATCGGTGATCGCAGAACTTGTCCTTAACAAAATTCTCTCTTGACCCCAACTCTTAAGTTTGCATAAGACCTCTGCTAGTCTGGGAATGTACACTGGGGAACAGTTATAGATTAAGGGTACAACTTTGGTTCTGCTCTTTTATGAGAAGCAGCTGGTTCAGTTACCAGTGATTGGGCCTGATCCTTTTACTACAAACTTGATGGGGCCAAATTGGTTGAGAAAGATTCAACTTGATTGGCTTGACAGAAAATGGCTGCCTGAGTGAAGTCCTAACTAAATACCCAGAAGTTTTTCAGGAAGCTCTAAGGACTGCGAAAGGAGTCAAGCCTGCATTGCATGTTGACCAGGAAGCAATCCCCTGATTCTGCAAGGCCTGCCCAGTGCCGTTTGCCTTGCAAAAGTAGAGGCAGAAATCAGAAAGCTGGAAAGCTAAGGAATCAGCAAACCAGTACAATTTGCAGGACGGGCAGCACTGCTCGTACCGATTGTGAACTGAGCTGTCAGGCTTCACCTTTTTTGTGGGGACTTTAAACAAACGGTAAACTGCTTGCAGCTGCATAAGTACCCAATCCCTTTGCAAGAGGACTAATGAGGGGGGTTGCTGTCCTTCGTGAAACTGGACATGAGCCATGTGTACCTGTAATTGTGGTTAGATTCCCAAAAGTATGCTACAATTAATACCCATAAAGGTTTCCACCAATATCTGAGACTGCTATTTGGGGTATCGTCAGCCTGTGCCATATTTCAGCAGATAATGGAAAACATTTTACAAGGTCGACCCTCTGTTGTCATTTATCTGGATTGTGTGATAATAAGGGGGAAGACAAACAAAGAGCACTTGGAGAGTTTGGATGTAGTCCTTACATTTTTCTCTTCTCTGGCATATGCCCACCTGGGAGAAATATCTATGTTCTCGGCAGCCCGTGTGAGAGTCATGCCTGACACATAGGAAGATGGTCATCCTTGTTGTAGTTCAGTCATCATGGCTCCAGGACATCTCTGCAGGAATTCCTCAGGGTAGTGTCATTAGGCCCAACCATCTTCAGTTGCTTCATCAATGACCTTTCCTCCATCATAGGGTCAGAAGTGGGGATGTGCAACTCCACAGACGCTGATGCAGTCCATGTTCAAATGTAACACGATCTGGATGATATCCAGGCTTGGGCTGACAAGTGGCAAGTAACATTTGCACCACACAAATGCCAGGCTATGACCATCACCAATAAGAGACAATCTAACCACCTCCCCTTGATATTCAATGGTGTTATTATCAATGAATCCCCTCACTAGCAACATCTGGGAGTTATCATTGATCACAAACTCAACTGGACTCACCCCATAAACAGCAGCAACACGAGCAGGTCAAAGGCTAGGAATACTGCAGTGAGTAACTCCCCAAAGCTTGTCCACCATCTCCAAGGCACAAGTCAGGAGTGTGATGGAATACTCCCCACTTGCCTGGATGGGCATAGCTCTAACAACACTCAAGAAGCTTGACACCATCCAGGCCAAAGCAGTCCCTGCTTGATTGGCATCATGTCCACAAGCATCCTCTCTCTCCACCACTGATGCTCAGTAGCAACAGTGTATACCATCTACAAGATGCACTACAGAAATTCACCCAAGATCCTCAGACAGCACCTTCCAAACCCACACCCACTTCCATCCAGAAGGGCAAGAGCAGCAGAAACACGGGAACACCACCCCCTGCAAGTTCCCCTGCTGTTCCTTCACTATCACTGGATCCAAATCCTGGAACTCCCTCCTTTAATGGCATTGTGGGTCAACCTACAGCAGGTGGACTGCAGCAGTTCAAGAAGGCAGCTCACCACCACCTTCTCAAAAGCAACTAGGGACGGGCAATAAATGCTGGCCCAGCCAGCAACATCCTCATCCCACAACGTGAATAAATAAGAAAGAAAAGAGTTGGGCTTGAGAGTCAACAAGAGCAGGTTACACCCGTTGGAAGATAAAGTGAATGTGACCAAGAGTGTCCCTGCTCCCATGTTTGTACCAGGGCTTTAAGTCTTTCCTTGGATTGGTAAATTATTACGGAAAGTTCATATGTGACCTGGCATCTATCCTGGCACCCTTACAACTGCTATTAACAAAAGTCAGCCTTGGAAATGGTCTCGTAGCCGTGACCTAGCCTTTAGGGACGTGAAGAAGCAGCTATCATTATATGAAGTGTTAGCAGACTACAATACCAAGCCAGATCTGGTGCTGACATGTGATGCCTTCCCACACAGTATCAAAGTAGTGTTGCCTCATGGATGGCCCAATGGAGAGGAACGTCCAATACTGTATGTTTCCCAGACTTTGGCGGATGCAGAGCACAAATACTGCCCTGAGAGAGACCCAAGGTTTGGTGGTCATCTTTGGTGTGGAAAAGGTTTACCAATACCTTTTTACAGATGGAAATTTGTAATAGTAACAGACCACAAACCCCTGCTAGGGTTACTCAAAGAGGACAAGGCTGTGCTCTCCAGAGCTTCAGGTTGAGTTCAGCAATGGGCTCTCATTCTAAGTGTGTACAATTACAAGTTGAAACACCAGGAAGCTATGTAGCAAATGCAGCTGCCTTGAGCCATCTCCTGCCAGCAGATATACCACTGGTGGTGCCACCACTAGAAGAGGTTGTTCTTCTTTTAAAGTTTCTGGACACCTTTCCAGTCATAGCTGGTAATCTCAGACTGTGGACGCAAAATGATCTGGTCCTGGCAAAACTAAAACATGGTGATGATGGGGGAAGCAGAAGGGCCATCACAACCAGGATTGAAACCTTTGGACCCAGAGAGAGTAGATCACTGTGGAGGACAGCATATTATTATGTGGAGCAAGAGTGATTGTCCTGAGCAAAGGTCGCCACCAGATACTGGCTGAACTCTGCCAGGCGTCAGCCAGGGTTTCCAAAATGAACATGTTATAGCTGGTGACCAGGCTTGGATGCTGACATAGCTGCATCAGTGCCCGGAGTGCCAACAAGGACAAGAATTACCACCAGCAGATTCCCACATCCGTGGAAATGGCTGGGTAAACCCTGGACTTGATTACATGTTGACTATGCCAGTCCTTTCATGGGCTCAACATTCTTAGTCGTTGTGGATGCCTACTCAAAGTGTTTGGACGTGCATGGAGTTCATTTGTCAAACACGGGGATGATGAAAGAAAAGCTGCAAACCTCTTTTGCAAGTACACAGACTCCCAGAAATGTTGGTCACAGACAATGGGCCATCATTTACCAACAGGGAATTTGAGTATTTCCGAAAGTCAATTGGCATTTGGCATATAAGGACAGCTCCGTACCATCCGGTGTCCAATGGTCTGGCAAAAAGAGCAGTTCAAACTTTGAAGGTAGGCTTAGAGAAACAGCCTACAGGTTCACTAGATACCAAACTGTCCTGGTTCCTATTTGATTATCGCGCCATCCCTCATGTAGCTATAGGGATAGCTCCAGCAGAGTTGCTAATGAGGAGAGGACTCCACACCAGGTTAAGTCTGATCTTCCCTGACCTGGTGGGGGGAGAGGGTGAAATGACATCAGGAACACCAAGGCCACACACAAGACTCCTCTAAGTGACAGAGACAGTTTACTTAAAGATGAAGTTTGGTGTAGGAACTACGGAAGTGGCCTTGTATAGGTATAACGCGTGGTCGATGCGAGGTTAGGTTCCATGACATTACAAAGTTCGGCTAGGTGAGGCAGTCCTGAACAACCACGTGGACCACATGAAAGCTGCACACTCATAAACAGGGCAGGAACAAAACATAGCTGGCCCCTCAGAGCCACTGGAAAGGCTGTCAGAAACCATAGGTTCTCCCGCTCCTTCTAGCATCGAAGAAAATCGGAGTCTGATATGGACATAGCAGATGTCGCTGCCTCAACGCCTTTACTGCCTGAAGAAAGGGATGAGTTTCTTCCGAGATGCTGTGGGGGTGAGAGACCAGTACATACTGCCGTATCCGAGGCTGAGTTGGAGGAACCAGACGCGGTGCAAAAACGCACCAGGGCAGGCTACAAGAGAAAGAACAGGCCTACATCCCTGGACTTGGAGAGGAAGGGATGTAGTGATTGTAACAAGATCAGCCAGGTGGACCTCATAGAATATGAGTTCCCTGAATGGGGCTGTTAATCTGGTCCAATTAGGGAGCCCTGCATGACAGATAAACAGGAATGTCAGGGGTTCTGCTCACACTGAGAGCTGGCTCTGAGGGAGCCGGACCAATGTCAAGGATGCTCCATGTTTAAATAAAGGGTGCCTTGGTGACAGGATACCAGCCTCTGTGGAATTATTTCAGGATTCATCTTGACTGATAATGGAAACTGGCAGATAATTTCAAATTATACAATGCCCCTTGGCCAAAGAATTGAAATGAGTACAGAAAGAAAACATATACATCTCAGAGAGTGAGGGATAGGATTTGATTAGTCACCATTACGTCTTCCACAAATGATCCTGGATAGAACATTATAACTAAACACATCCTTAACCCCCTCCTACAGCCATGTGAAAAACCAGGGTCAATAAAGCAAAAAGAAACTTTGGAAAATTCCTCTTTGATACCAGCTCTTTGATGCCAGCTCTTTGATACCCTTATACAATAGGACTTAGTCGAGGAGATCACACAGACCAAATGCTATTGAACTTTTATAAAATAAATAACAAAAGAATTTTGTTTCATTCTCTAAAAAGGAGATAAAATCTAGATCGTAAAGGAAGCTTTGCAACGAAATCTCACACAAAGCTGCTTCTGCTGAGAAATTTGGCAATGATAAGGGTGGCAGACAATGGGCCCATCACTCTGTATCTAATAAGTCCTGGGTCAGAGACAGAGATGATTCTTTTGGCAAACATTATTCCAGAAAGTCTGAATGCAATTGTCAGTCATTTTCTCCTCCAATTTTCATTTTGTTTTAAGGCCTTTTGGCTTGGAGATTTACACTTAGAAAAGAAAACTGTTTCCACCTATAAATCTGCATTGCTGTTTTAATTTTGCTCTTATTATTCCTTTTGGTTCCTGTATTTTCCCGAATGACAAAGGATAGTCTCAGTTGATTTAATACCTGTTAGGGTCTCCAGCCCTCAACCCGTCCACCATTCCCCAACACTGATTTTTCCCCAATGCTAATGCATGCCTTCTCCCACCTTGCCACATAGTCCCTCATACCCCATGCCAACTCAACACCAACCCACGCAGTTTCCACCATGGGCAGACTTCAGGAGCCACGTGGAGGTGGAAAAATACAATATTCCTAAAAATCTAATACAAACCTTGCCATACACACTTGATTGTGAGAATAAACACTCATTCTCGAAAACAACAAACCTTTTAAATCTACTTATGATTAGTCTCATATAAAAGCAAACTCTTATGCCTATTCATACCTCTAATCCTTTACTAGCCTCTTTTAAGCTGTCAATCAAATGGGAACTCAAAACCCACTGCTGATGTAATTGCATCTTTGAAACTCAGTGAAGCATTCATAATGAATAGCTGCTGTAAAAATATCAATGGAGACCTCTATTGAAAGGATCCTGTGATGCAGTGGTAATATCCCTACTTCTGGGCCAAAAGATTTTCGTTGAAGCCCCACCTGCCACAAAGGCATGTTATGACATGTCTGAACAGTTTGCTTTTAACAAAAAATCTTTCTAAAAACTGCTCAAACACCAACTGGCTTGTCAATTAGAGCTTTCCACCAGAGGTTTCACTAACAACTAAAGGCAGTTTTCTTTCATAGTTTAAGGTGATTTAAAAATAGCTTCAGATCGCGACAGTTAAACAGACCTCTGCCCTTTACAAGCTTTTGTGTTTACTCAATACATTTGTAACTTCCACAATGC
The DNA here is from genome assembly GCA_024137785.1 of Ginglymostoma cirratum. NCBI lineage: Eukaryota > Metazoa > Chordata > Chondrichthyes > Orectolobiformes > Ginglymostomatidae > Ginglymostoma > Ginglymostoma cirratum. The sequence continues at coordinate 4,595,174 of JAHRHZ010000089.1, forward strand.
AGGTTAAGGCCCTTGTAACAGTCAAAGTAGGGTCTGTTTGAATTCAGCACTAAGTTGAAATGCCCCTACTGAGTTTTGGCTGCCCTCCTGTGTGAATCACACCACTCCTCTTTTTCCCTACCAGCAACAATAAGGGGAGCATATCTGTATCGAGGCTCCAACTCACCATCTTTAAAATTCCACAGAGCCTTCCCAACTCCGTGCAAATCCAGTTCAAAGACTTTGTGTTTGGTCATGCCATGATCACTACTGTTTAGAAGGACATGATGGTCCTTGAATTGGGTGCAGAGAGGATTTATCACATTGATTCCAGAGATGAAGGATATTAGCTGTGAGTAGATTGTAGAAGCTGGGATTCTGCTTGCAAAAAAGGAAGTTGAGGGGAGACACAATACAGGGGAACAAGAGTATGACAGGCTTAGATAAGACAAACAAAGAAAAGCTGTTCCCATTAACTGATGGTACAAGGACTAGAGAACACGGATTTAAGGTTTTGGGCAGGTGATGTGGTGGTGGTGGTGGTGGTGGGGGGGGCAGGCATGCACAAAAGAACTTTTGTACGGCGAGTGGCAATGACCTGGAGCCCACTGCCTGTGACAGTGGTGCAAGTGAAGATGATGAATAATTTGAAAAGGAAAAAAAAGGCAAGGGCGATGAAGATCCACATGAGAATTTTATCTCTCTTTGTTTAATCATGTAAGAGATGCCCCTAAATTATGCTGAAACGGCTGTGAAACCAATTTAGAGATATGAAGAAATCAATCTCTGAAAAAGATTCGATTGCTACGGTGCTAAAAGCATTAAGAATCTACAGATGACCATGAAATCATTGCCGATAATCGGGAATACCCATCTGGTTCACTAATGGCCTCTGGGAAGGAAATCTGCCACCCTTACCTGGTCTGGCCTACATGTGACTCCAGACCCACAGCAATGTGGTTGACTCTTAACTACCCTCTGAAATGGCTGAGCAAGACACTCAGTACAAGGGCAGCTATGGGTGGGCAATAAATACTGGCTGGCCAGCAACACTTATATCCCACAAGTGGATGATAAAGAAAGACAAATTGTTCTCACACATCTTAAAGTCTGTGGCAATTGCAACATTTGTGTTCCTATATGTGGAGGATGGGGTAAAGCAATCTAAAGTGTCTGTTTCAATCCTCGCGTACGCACCAAAGTGAATTGCATCTGATAAGGTTGCGAGGATGACTGCAATTAACCCCTTAATTATTTAACAAGTGTTCAGTCATTTTATAATTAATTTTCTTTCTGAACAGTTCAGTTTGCTGGATATTCTTGATTTGGGACTTAGGTTAGCTAGCTGTGATACTACTCAGCCTATTACTCAGTGGTTAGCACTGCTGCCTCACAGCGCCCTGGTTCGATTCCAGCCTCCAATCGCTGTCTGCGTGAAGTTTGCACATTCTCCCCGTGTCTGTGCAGGTTTCCTCCAGGTGCTCCAGTTTCCTCCCACAGTCCAAAGATGTGTAGGCTAGGTGCATTGGCCATGGTAAATGTGGGGTTATGGGATACAGTAGGGGATTGGGGTTGGATTTGGGTGGGATGCTGTTCGGAGGGTCTGTGCACACTCAATGGGCCGAATGGCCTCCTTCCACACTGTAGGGGTTCTATGGTTATTAGAACAGAACAGGACAGGCCTTTTGGCCCTCCATGTCTGTGACAACCATGATATTATTTTAAACTAATCTCATCTGCCTGGGATGACCCGTATCCCTCAGTTCCCTGTCTGTTCATGTGTCCATCTTAATGTCTCTTAAGCACTGTTATCCTATCTGCCTCTACCACTTCTCCTGGCAGCCTGTTTCAGGCACCTAGCCTCTCAATGTAGAAAACTTGCCTTGCACATCTACTTTAAACTTTCCCCCTCTCACCTTAAACTTATGCCTGCTGGTATTTGATATTTCCACCCTGGGAAAAAGACTCCAACTGTCCCTCCATCCATACCTCCCATAATTTTATATACTTCTATCAGGTCACCCCTCAGCCTCCGAAGCTGTAGCTAAAACAATCCAAATTTGTCCAATCTCTCCTTATAGCTAATACACTCCAAACCAGGAAACATCCTGATAAAAACCAAAAGAACTGAGGATGTTGTAAATCAGGAACAAAAACAAAGTTGCTGGAAAAGCTCAGCAGGTCTGGCAGCATCTGTGGAGGAGAAAACAGAGTTAACGTTTCGGGTCCGGTGACCCTTCCTCAGAACTGATGGTGGCTGGGAAAACGTCAGTTTATATGCAGAAAACAGTGGGGTAGGGAGTAAACAATAGGATAGAGCCCAAAGAGAGAGAAAGACAGTTGGACGGACAAAGGAGTTGCTAACAATCAGGCTGGGAGGGTGAATAGTTGTTAATGGGGGCTGTTAGTGACTAACAACAGAGGGTGTGTAGTGGCAGGCTATGTGGTAACAAGGCCTGGTGTGTGGGGTGGGGGGCTGGGACATGGGAGAGTTTAGACCCTGAAATTATTGAACTCAATATTGAGTCCAGAGGGCTGTAGGGTCCCCAAGCAGAAAATGAGGTGTTGTTCCTCCAGCTTGTATTGGGATTCACTGGAACACTGTAGCAAGCCAGAGACAGAGATGTTGGCCAGGGAGCAGGGTGGTGCATTGAAGTGGCATCCTGATAAACCTATTTTGCACCCTCTCCACATCCTTCCTATAGTGTGGTGACCAGAAGTGCACACAATACTCCATATGTGGCCTAACTAAAGTTCTATAAAGCTGAAACATGACTTCCCACATTTTATACTCAATGCCGTGACTGATGAAAGCAAGCATGCTGTAAGCCTTCTTTACTACCTTATTCACTTTATCCAGGGAGCTATAGACTTGCACCCCAAGATCCCTCTGTATATCAATGCTCCTAACGGTCCTGCCATTTACTGTATACTTTCCTGCTTTCCTCTTGCATTTGACCACCCAAAATGATGAAACCTCTCATTGTTGTCATGATGATACTGTGCTATACAACATACTCTGAATGTGGAAACCTCGGAGACTGACAACACCTTGGAGACTGACAGCACCATAAATCTCCCAGCTTATTTACCTAAGTGAATGCAAGTTCTGGGTGAAGTAGGAGGAAGATTTGCAACTCCATACAATAATTTGTATAGTTTTAATGTAATGAAATGTCCTAAGGTGCTTCACAGGATCATATTGAAAGCAATGTTTCACACATTGGCCACAGAAAGCGATATTATGACCGATGACTAAAAATTGATCAAAGAGGTCATTTTTAAGGAGCATCGAAATGAGGAGAGTGAAAATGAGATGTATAGGGACAGAATTCCAGAACTTGGGAAGTCACAGCTGCCAATAGTGGAGTGATTAAAATTGGGGTTACTCAGGAGGCCAGAATTAGGAGAGTGCAGATCTCTCCGAGGGTTATGGGCTTAAAGGAAATTACAGAGGCTGAGGGGCCAAGGAGAGATTTGAAAACAAAAAATGTGAATTTTAATGACAAGAGCCAATGTGGGAGCTAATGTGTAGACCTGCAAGCACATAGGTGATAGGGAAACAAAACTTGGTGCTAGTTAAACCATGAACAACAGAGTTTTGGATGACCTCAAGGTTATAGAAGCTAAAATAAGGAAGACAAGCTGAGATTGTGTTGGGATAATGATGGAAAGAGAAGAAAGGGTGCTATTAATTAGATAGCTCTTTCAAAGGACTGGCAGTCTATTGAAGGGTTGAATTACCTCTCTCTCTGCTATGTGATTCGCTGCCTTTGTGATGTTGTGCATCGATCTCCACCAGTTAGGCCATTGTGATACTCACTGTTCCAGATCAGTGTGACACCAAATAACTTAGCATTCTGTTCTTCATCAGCATTGCCCCACACAGTGTAGTTAAGAGAACTCCTCTTCCTTTACAGTCTGGATTTTTCAACTCACACCTACTGCAAAAGCTGCAACCACACTCTTTAAAATGTTAATGGACTGATTTTTCTTCTGGCTTGTCTGTCATTGCCTGATATCCTGAAAGCTGATGAACTTCGTACTTTCAATGAAACCATATCCCTTTTGTGCACTTTATTTGCCACAGCCATGCCCAAAAGCGGTGGACAAATGAAATCTTTGGCATAATTGTAAAGCTAAGGGTTGTAGTCTATGGGTGTCATTGTTGTTTGACCTTCTGTTTTTTGTTGCATTGAAAAGTTAAAATAATGATTCACAATTAAGTTATCATGCTAAGTATTGTGTGGTCTGAAATATTAGCATGACTCAAACAATTACTATCATGAAGAGAGGGAAAGAGACAGAGAGAGAGTAAGAGAAGAGCCTCCATGACTCATAGGAGTAATTCAGTAATGAGCTGGGACCTTTATTGTATTATTTCCATTACCAGATTGTGTAATATAATTTAGTAGGGTAAACAAATGGCTTGATTTTCTTTGATACTGGTATTATTTTCTTGGATTGAGTGTATTCAAAGATCTGTAAGGGTAGGCACCTTGTTGAGACAGGAAAATGCTGTGCAGTAATTTCAGTTTTCAATTTTGGTTTACATTGCAGCCTTCATAGTTGAACGAAAGGAACATGGTCCCTTTTTAAGAGTTTTTAGTAACATTGACTCAATAGCAAAACGGCATTACTTTACTTAGAGTGGGTCACTAACCTTCTGTCACTTGTTTGCAAGCAGACAACACAAGGATGTAACTAACAATGAATGACCAGTGTCCTTGAAGTTGATGTAATGGAAATTGGACATTGCACTCCTATCCTTTCAAAATCTTTTTCTGACTGAATAACCAAAATGAAAGGACTACATGAAGAACCAAGGCTTACACCAGCAAGGTTGAAAAAAACGCTTAGATAGGTTTGAGACCTGGATGACACCAAATTTAGGTTTTGAAAGTTTATTGATTGTAGGAGGAGAGGGTTGTCTGACAGAAGTAAGGAGTTCCACATTTCTGAGCTCCAAACAATAAATATAAAGTCGTAGAATCCGCTGTCAAAGTATATGTTAATATGGTTTGTTTCCTCAAGATGTATTGTCAGGATTATGTCTGTTGGAATGAATAATGAATGCCCTGGCTAAATCTTGGAGTTTAGTGCCTGTTGTCAACTTGCAGCACAGTCTCCAGTGGAGATCTTCCCTGATTAACTTTGAAACTTCAGTTTTGTGCTGGGATTTACTAAAGCAGCGATGCTTTATGCTAATTGCCTCTGAGCTATAACTATCTGTTACGTCCAAAATGTCTGTCACACACGTATTGTATTGGGAGTATTGCAAATGCTAGGGAGGATAGTGAAGGACGTCAAGAGGACTCTGGCTAGTGGAACAAACATGACTGTAGAGAAGCATAAAGTGATAATATTTGGTAGGAGAAATGAAGAGAAGCAGTAGAAAGTAAGGCTGTGGTTGCTGCCATCCATGTGCACTAATGGCAAAATCTTTCAAAAATATTTAAATAAAGAGTGATTTAAAAATCTGACAAACATATAAAAACTAAAAAAAAAAGAAAGTGTACACAGGAGATTAGAAAAAAGGGTTAAAGAAATTAGGATTTTTTTATAAATTAGAAATCCGTTTCATACAGTGCATGCGCATAAAAGTTGGAAGTGAGAATACCACATAGGCATTGAAGTACAATTGTTGGTGTCAGTAGACATATCAACAAAATAAATGGCACAATTCTAAAGTGAGTGCAGGAACACAAATCATTGAAGGTGCCAGGATAGATTGAGAAAGTGGTTAATAAAGCATATGGGATTCTAGGCTTTGTAAATAGAGGTATAGAGTACAGAAGTAAGAAAGTTAAGGTGATTTTTTTTCTATAAAACACTGGTTTGGCCTCAGCTAGAGTATTATGTCCAATTCTGGAACCCACATTTTAGAAAAGATGTGATTTCAGGAAAGTACAAAAAGTACAAGAATAGCGCCAGGGGTGAGAGACTTTAGTGATGTGCCTGGATTGGAGAAGCTAGGGTTGATCTCTATGGAGAAAAGAACATTGAGAGGTGATTTGATAGAAACGTTCAAAATCATGAGAGGTCGAGAAAAAGCAAAGATGTCGAAACTGTTTCAAAAGTCAAAAGGTTGTGGGCTCAAGTTCCATTCTGAAGATTTGAACCCACAATTTAAGGCTGACAGTCCAGTGCCATTTTGAAGGGATGCTGTATTGCCTGAGGTACCACCTTTGAATGAGATTTGAAACAGGCTTTGTCTGTCCTCTCAGGTAAACATTAAAAAAATCTGGTGGCACTATTCTGAAGCAGAGCAGGGTAGTTATCCCCAGTGACTTGGCCAATATTTATCCCTCAATCAACACTGCAAAAGCATTATCTGGTTATTATCACATTGCTGTTTGTGGGAGCTTGCAGTCTGCAAATTATCACATAATTAAAATGTCTACACTTCAGAAGTACTTGATTGCTGCTAAAAAAGCAAGTATTTTTATTCTAAATTTTTAACATGAATCTTTTTGATATTTAACTTATTTTCTATTATGAAAAGTCCTATTCAAAGCATGTATTTTTCATTCTCTCCTTCAGATGCTGATAAACTTGCGCTGTGATACAAGCACTTTTGTTTTATATCAATTTCTCTGCATTTGCAGTATCTCTTAATAACATAGCTTGACTCTATCATTTCACCTAATGTGTGCTATCAAATCTTTACTTGTGAAGGGTCAATTCTGTGGCCTAACAGACTGTTTTAAATTAAGAAAAGGTGTATAGATTATATTTTTCTGTAGTAAAATGTTATATCATCTGCTTAGCTATGTTTTGACTGTGTACTTTGTTACTTTGCTTGAATGTTGTGGCTTTTTTTTGGTGTAAACTTTGTATTTCCATATTGCTAATAAAGAACCAAACAAAACTCATCAGAACTTATTTAGTGTCATGACAGTTTCATTATTTTTGGACTGTGGGATCTAAAACAAAGAACAGAAATAGCTAAACTTTGTGCTAATTAAAATAAGGCATGTCATAACTGGGGAATGGAACACTGCTTCAGTTGCAGAGTGAAGTTCACTTTCAATGTCAGCTGCAGCTATTTTAGTTGCTGTTGTACAAAAAAACTCCAGATTCAAGCTTCCCTCCAGGGCAACAGTATTAAAATCAAGGCTGATACTGGGATAGAGAGGGAGTGCTGCACTGTTCAATGCGACATTAAACAGAAATGCCATCTGCCCATTTGTTAAAAAATCCTAAGACACTGTTTTGAAGAAGAGCAGGCAAGTTATCCCTAGTGTTCTCATGAACATTTATCTCTCAATCGACATCACAAAAACAGATTATCTGGTCATTGATAACAAGGTGTGGAGCTGGATGAACACAGCAGGCCAAGCAGCATCATAGGAGCAGGAAAGCTTGATTTCACAAGCTTCAAAATCTCCCCTCCCCCAACCACATCCCAAAACCAGCCCAGCTCATCCCCGCCTCCCTAACCTGTCCTTCCTCTCACCTATCCCCTCCTCCCACCTCAAGCCCCACCCCCATCTCCTATCGACTAACCTCATCTCAACCCCTTGACCTGTCCGTCCTCCCTGGACTGACCTATCTCCTCCCTACCACCCCCCCCACCTACACTCCCCTTTACTGGCTCCATCCCCGCCACTTCGACTTGTCTGCCTCCTCTCCACCTATCCTGTCCTCTATCCATCCTCTATCCGCCTCCCCCTCTCTCCCTATTTATTTCAGAACCCTCTTCCCCTCCCCCATTTCTGATGAAGGGTCTAGGCTCGAAACTTCAAGTTTTCCTGCTCCTATGATGCTGCTTGGCCTGCTGTGTTCATCCAGCCCCATGCTTGTTATCTCGGATTCTCCAGCATCTGCAGTACCTATTATCTCTATTATCCTCTATTATCTGGTCATTATCACATTGTTGTTTGTGGGAAATTGCAGACGGAAGCCATTCAGCTGATCATGTCTGTGCCAGCTCTCTGAATGTGCAAATCACTTAGTGCCATTCTCCTGCATTCTCCCATAACCCTGCACATTCTTCCTTTTCAGATAACAGTCTCAGTCTCTTTTGAATGTTTTGAATCAAGCTGCTTCCAGCATACTCTCAAGCAGTGCATTCCAGTACCAAATCTGTAGCTGCATGAGAATTGTTTTTCCCCTCATTTCTTCTTTTCCCAATTACTTTATATCTGTGTCCTCTGGTTCTTGATCATTTTATGAGCGGTAGCAGTTTCTTCCCATCTTCTGTGTCCAGACCCCTTGTGATTTTCAACACCTCCATGGTCTTCTCAGCTCCAAGGGAAAACAGTCCTAGCTTCTCAAATCTATCTTCATGACGGAAGTGCCTCATCCCTGAGTCATTCTCATGAATCTTTTCTGCACTCTCTCCAATGCCTTCAAATCTTTCCTGAAGTGTGGTTCCCAGAACTGGACATAATACTCCTACTGGGACCAAATTAGTGTCTTATACAAGTTTGGTGTACCTCCTTGCTCTTGGACCTGATGCTATTATTAAAACCTAGGATATTATGTGTTTTATTAACTGCTCTCTCAACCTGTTCTGCCATCTTTAATGACGAATCCATGTACACACCAAGTCCCTTTGCTCCTGCTTCTCCTTTTGAGTTACACTTTTATTTTGTATTGTCTTTATGTTCTTCCTACCAAAATTTATCCCCTCATATTTCTGTGGATTAAATTTGATCTGCCACTTGTCTGCCCATTCCACCAGCTTGTCTATGTCCTTTTGAAGTTTTTCACGATCCTTCTTACAATTTACAATGTTTCCAAGTTTTGTATCATCTGTAAACTTTTAAATTGTGCCCTGGATGCCTAGGTCTAGGTCAATAATACATATCAGGAAAAGCAAGAGTCCCATCACTGACTCCTGGGGAACTCTACTACGAACCTTCCTCCAGCCCAAAAAAAATCCATTATCCATTTCCTAACGTTTTGCCAATTTCATACTCATGTTGCTATGGTCCCTTTTATTCCATGAGCTCTAACTGCTTTTTAGCACTGTATCAAATGGCTTTTTGAAGTCCATGTATACCACATCAACAGCATTACTCTCAAAAAACTCGAGAAAGTTAATTAAATATGATTTTCCCTTAGGCTATCCATGCTTTTTTTAAACTAATCCACATTTGACAATGTAACATATTACTTTTGTCCCACCTTATCATTTCTAGAAGTTTTCTAGAAGTGATGTAGAAGATTAAGCTAACTGGCTTCTAGGTGCTGGGTTTATTTTCATCACGTTCTCAACTCACGCATCTCATTTACCCTGATGCCTTGTCAACTTTAATTAGAGATCATCCATCCAGAAGCACCTCTTCATTGATTTTAGACCGTTCAAGTGTCTACACTACTTCCTCTTTCACCATGGGCTGAGTACCGTCTTCTTCACTGATAAAGATAAATGCTAAGTATTCGTTTAACACTTCAGCCATGCTTTCTGCCTTTATATGTAAATCCTTTTTTTTGGTCCCATACTATCCCTACTCCTCCTTTTAGCAAACTTTTATTATTTATTTATCTATAGAAGAATTTGGGATTTCCTTTTATTCCAGCTACCAGGCTCTTCTCATACTCCTTCTTTGCCTTCCTTATTTACTTTTTATCCTCCCCTATAAACTTTCTATATTCAGCCTGGTTCTCAATTGTATTTTCTAACTGACATTTACATATACATGCCTTTATTTCTTTATATGAATTTATATCACTTTTATCATGTAGAGAGCATTGAATTTTGAGGGAATATACCTTGACTGTGCCTGAAATTTACCTTCTTTAAAGGTAGCCTATTATTCAACTACTTTTTCTCCTGTCAATGTTTGATTCCAATTTAATAAGATCCCTTATTAAGCCATTGAAGTTGGCTTTCTTCCAGTCAATTATTCTGACACAATTGTTCTTTGTCCTTTCCTGTAACTAACATGAACCTTATGGGAGATATTGGCAAAACTGTGGCCCAATAATGTTTTAATGAGGTCTAAGGTTACACAAGGACATTAACATAGGCTCTCAGTTGATAGTATTATTAAGATTGACCACAATCCCTGGAGCCTTGCAACCTTCCAAGATCTGTGCACTGCTCCAGTTCTAGCCTCTTGCACAACCCCACTTCCAAGCAACTCCAGTTTCCATTACCTTACCATTAGTGGCTGTGCTTTTAATTGCCCAGGCTCTAAGTTCCAGAATACCACTGCCTACATCTCTCTCTCTCTCTCTCCTCATTGAAGACACTCCATATATCTACCACTTTGACCAGTCTTTTGGTCACCTATCCAAATATATGCACGAGCAGTTCAGTGTCAAATTTTGCTCGACAACATTCCTGTGAAGTGGCTCGAGACATTTTTTGATGCTAAAAATGCTTTATAAATGCAGATTGTTGAAGATTCAATATTAAAGAATTCAACATAATGTCCATCAAAGACTCTTATTGGTTGACAACTCACTAACATATCCATTGAAGATACAATTGACGATTTAGGACTATAATGGAATTTGCTACCTCTGGTGGTGGTAGTGGAGCCAATGAGAGACTGCAAAAAGAATTTGGATGGCTACTTGACAGAAATAAACTTGCAAGGCTATGAGGATAGAATGGTGAATGGAATTGAATTTTTTGTTCTACAGTGAACTGTCTCGGACTTACTGGGTTAAATGGTTTCCTTCAGTACCATAATGACTTTATAATCATTGAAATTTCAACTCTCTATATGTTAACGGTTTGATCCCATTGTAATAATTCAGGAAACCTGACTGAAAAGGAACTTTGTTTACTGCTGAACACCAAAATAGAGCCACTACTCATGGTGTACATAGGCTAATCCCAGCCAGGGCCAGACAGTTTTACAGACCTATCTCCCAGTCTGCTTTATAAGGTATTTTTAATCAACCTGTCCAGGGATAATATGACATACCACTGGAGCAGGTGGGACTCAAACTAAGGCTTCTTGGCTCAGAGGTAGGGGTCTGTTTATTAGATATTATCTAATCAACCTGTTCAGAGATGTTACGATACAACTCTGGAGCAAGAAAGATTTGAACTCAGGGACTCCTGATCCAGAGGCAGGGATATACCACTGCACAGCAAGAACCCTAAACAAATATTTTCAAATCAACCTGTTCAGAGATGTTATTGATACACCTCTGGAGCAAGTGGGACTTGAACCCAGGCCTCCTGGCTCAGAGGTTGGGGTCTGCTTTATAAGTATTTTTAATCAACCAGTTCAGAGATGATAGTCATTGAATATTCAGTGTTATATTTGCTGAAAATTCAATATTCTACACATTGATACTTTTCAAAGCTCTTTGCTGGTGCAAAATGAAACTGATGGAGAAATATTTTCACTGCTGCTAAGAGGACTATCTAGACAGTCTATCAAATTGTATGCTTATATATTTTTTTCAAATATGTCTATTTATGCTTTAAGATATGGAATTTATTTTATTTTAAGATATATTATCATTATGATGATTCAACTGAAATAAAACCAGCAAGGGGAAAAGTGTTTGACTCAAAGTTTCCTGCAAATAAATGAATATAGCTTCGCTGATGACTTTAAATGTATTCAATACTGGATGAAAGATGATATATGTAGATACCTGGTGCTTAAATTGTTTCGTGACGTTTTTAACCAACCTATTCAGAAATACCTCTGGAGTAGGTGAGGCTACAACCCAGGTCTTCTTATCTAGAGGCAGGGGCACCACCACCATGCCACAACAGCTCATTTGAATTGGTTCTAATATTTAGCGCAAAATAGGTCAGTCAGGATTCCAACTAATTCAGAATAACATTGGATTTGGCTGTGAATCCTGCAACTACTAAACAGTCAGTTATTCAACGGTCACCGTATGAGGCATCTGACTGTCATAAGTATTGTGTGACAGTACCTCCAGCAACAGTTAAGGCAGAGAAGAAAATTGATGTACAGTCAAATTATGATTTACAAAGCAGAGTATTAGAGAAATGGATTAAATGCTAGTATTTTCAACGTATGCTGAATAAAGCTAGTTAATCGATATTGAATTAATTCTGTCATTATTTACTCAGGTAAAAACTGAAGAGGAATCATTTTAAAGCGGGTGGGCTGTTTAGATTATTTGTATGATTGAAATGCTTGCACTTTATAACTAAAAATAACAAAAAAGTTATATTAGTTTCCTTTGGAAGAAACTAGTTTTGTAAAAGTTGCAATCAAACACTCCCCATAATTTCTCATTATAATAAGAATAATCTGACAATATCAATAAATTTGCTTGGAACGGAACCGGAACCTTTCGTCGTGGCCACTTCGGTGGGGAAGAGCATGTTTCTGTGATGGACAGGAATGGCAGCCTCCAACCGTGAGGAGAGGCATGAACAAATGAAGGCGGAAAATTACCAATGTGAGCCCGGCGCAGCACCATATGGGAATTTCTCTAACTATTATCGTTTCAATCCTCCAGGCGAGCGGCTACGACTCATTCCGGCCGTCGATTTATTGGAAGTGTTCCCGGGAGGAAGAGTGGTAGCGTTGGATGTGGGCTGTAATTGTGGGGTAGGAGCCTAATCTAATAGGCCCGAGTCTTTCGTTTTAATCTAGCCAGCAATGACTCTTAAACACTATTGCTTCAAATTGCTGTAAACATATAATGTGAAAATTCAACTTGTGTCTAATTTGATCATTTCAATATGCTTAAAAAAAAACTTTTAGCCTTTGTTCCCACGCTTGATTCTCTAATGTCACAGGCACTTACTAATATTTTCTGCATTTTCATTGCTGCCGCCAGATTCATTTTGTGTTTCAGAAGTTAATCCTTCCATAATAAACCAAAGAGTAAACTAGATGCTGGAAATCTGAAACGAAAACAGAAATTGTAGGCGAAACTTCGTAGATCAGGCAGCATTTGTGGACAGGAAGCAGAGTTATCGTTTCGGGCCCAATGACCCTTCTTCAGAACTGCCAGACCTGCTGAGTTAGAACATAGAACAATACAGCGCAGAACAGGCCCTTCGGCCCTCGATGTTGCGCCGACCTGTGAACTAATCTAAGCCCATCCCCCTACGCTATCCCATCATCATCCATATGCTTATCCAAGGACTGTTTAAATGCCCCTAATGTGGCTGAGTTAACTACATTGGCAGGCAGGGCATTCCACGCCCTTACCACTCTGAGTAAAGAACCTGCCTCTGACATCTGTCTTCAATCTATCACCCCTCAATTTGCAGCTATGCCCCCTCGTACTAGCTGACGTCATCATCCTGGGAAAAAGACTCTCACTGTCCACCCTATCTAATCCTCTGATCATTTTGTATGTCTCTATTAAATCCCCTCTTAGCCTTCTTCTCTCCAGTGAGAACAGACCCAAGTCCCTCAGCCTTTCCTCATAAGACCTTCGCTCCAGACCAGGCAACATCCTGGTAAATCTCCTCTGCACCTTTTCCAATGCTTCCACATCCTTCCTGTAATGGGTCGACCAGAACTGTACGCAATATTCCAAGTGAGGCCGCACTAGTGTTTTGTATAGTTGCAGCATGACATCACGGCTCCGGAACTCAATCCCTCTACCAATGAAACCTAACACACTGTACGCCTTCTTAACAGCACTATCAACCTGGGTGGCAACTTTCAGGGATCTATGTACCTGGACACCAAGATCCCTCTGCACATCCACACTACCAAGAATCTTTCCATCGACCCAGTATTCTGCCTTTCTATTATTCTTCCCAAAGTGCATCACCTCACGTTTATCTGCATTGAACTCCATTTGCCACCTTTCAGCCCAATTCTGCAGTTTATCCAAGTCTCCCTGCAACCTGCAACATTCTTCCACACTGTCCACCACTCCACCGACTTTAGTGTCATCTGCAAACTTACTAACCCATCCACCTATGTCTGCGTCCAAGCCACTTATAAAAATGACAAACAGCAGTGGTCCCAAAACAGATCCCTGTGGCACACCACTAGTAACCGGACTCCAGGCTGAATATTTTCCATCAACCACCACTCTTTGGCTTCTTTCAGAAAGCCAGTTTCTAATCCAAACTGCTAAATCTCCCTCAATCCCATGCCTCTGCATTTTCTCCAATAGCCTACCATGTGGAACCTTATCAAAGGCTTTACTGAAGTCCATGTACACCATGTCAACTGCCCTACCCTCATCCACATGCTTGGTCACCTTCTCAAAAAACTCAATGAGGTTTGTGAGACACGACCTGCCCTTGACGAATCCATGTTGACTATCTCCAATCAAATTGTTGCTTGCTAGATGATTATAAATCCTACCTCTTAATCCTTTCCAAAACTTTTCCTACAACTGATGTAAGGCTCACCGGTCTATAATTACCTGGGTCATCTCTACTGCCCTTCTTGAACAAGGGCACAACATTTGCAATCCTCCAGTCCTCTGGTACTAAACCTGTAGACAATGACAACTCAAAGATCAAGGCCAAAGGCACCGCCATCTCCTCCCTAGCTTCCCAGAGAATCCTCGGAAAAATCCCATCCGGCCCAGGGGATTTACCTACCTTCATACCTTCTAGGATTGATGACACCTCCTCCTTACTAACCTCAATCCTTTCAAGTCTAATAGTCCATATCTCAGTCTTCTCCTCTACAATATTCTCCTTTTCCTGAGTGAAAACAGATGAGAAATATTTGTTTAGCACCTCTCCGATCTCCACAGGGTCCACACACAACTTCCCACTTCTGTCTTTGACTGGCCCTATTCTTACCCTAGTCATCCTTTTATTCCCCACATACCTATAGAAAGCTTTAGGGTTCTCCTTAATTCTACCTGCTAATGACTGCTCATGTCCCCTCCTTGCTCTTTTTAACTCTCTCTTTAAATCCTTCCTAGCTAATCTGTAACTCTCCATCGCCTCATCTGAACCATCTCGTCTCAATGTCACATAAGCCTCCCTCTTCCGCTTAACAAGAGATACAATTTCTTTTGTAAACCAAGGTTCCCTTACCTTATCACTTCCTCCCTGCCTGACAGGGACATACCTATCAAGGACACGCAATATCTGTTCCTTAAACCAGCTCCACATTTAGATTGTCCCCATCCCCTGCATTTTGCTACCCCATTCTATCCCTCCTAAGTCTTGCCTAATCGCATTATAATTGCCTTTCCCCCATCTAAAACTCTTGCCCAGTGGCATGTTCCTATCCCTTTCCATCGCTAAACTAAACGTAACCGAATTATGGTCACTCTTTCCAAAGTGCTCACCTACCACTAAATCAAACACCTGGCCTGGGTCACTACCAAGTACCAGATCCAGTGTGGCCTCCCCTCTTGTCGGCCCTTCGACATACTGTGTCAGGAAACCCTCCTGCACACATTGGACAAAAACCGATCCATCCGACGTTTCTCCAACAATTTCGCTCTTTCTTATTCTCTCCATCTTGTGTTGGCATAATTTATCGCAAATCATATCGTTTATCATCAGTGACTTGTACTTTACAGATGTTAGATTTTCGGTATTTAGGTACTGGTGTATGTTTGCGCTTCACGTGGAAAGCAGTGGGACGACTTCACCACAATTGGCACAATATTTCAATGAAAGCCTGGCAGCAGTAGTGCTTAGTGTAGCAAACGGACATCGGATTCATCGAAGTACAAATCCGATGTCTGTTTTCTTGCTGGTTCGTTAAACGGTTTCAGCAATCCGTTGCTGTGGAGAACTTCTGGGTAAAATCGACTAATCCTTCAATGGCAATAAGAGTGTCAAGTTTGAACCAGTCATAGAGCTGGACAGCATGGAAGTAGACCCTTCGGTCCAAGTCGTCCATGTCGACCAGATACCCTAATTTAATCTGTTCTCATTTGCCAGCATTTGGCTAAACCCTTCCTATTCATATTCCCATCCAGATGCCTTTTAAATATTGCAATTGTACCAGCCTTCAACACTTCTATATGCACGCACCACCCTCTGCATGAAAAGGTTGTCCTTTGTGTCCCTTTTAAATCTTGCCCCTCTCACCTTAAACCTATGCCCTCTAGTTTTGGACTCTGCTACCCTGGGGAAAAGACCTTAGCTATTCACCCTATCTATGCCCCTCATGGTTTTATAAACTCCTATGAGGTCACCCCTCTGCCTCTGACACTCCAAGGAAAACCGCTCCAGCCTATTCAGCCTCTCCCTATAGCTCAAACCCTCCAACGTCCTTGTAAATCTTTTCTAAACCCTTTCAAGTTTCACAACACCCAAGAGCAAGGAGACCAGAATTGAATGCAGTATTCCAAAAGTGGCCTAACCAATGTCCTGTACAACCGCACCATGACCTCCCAACTCATACTCAATACCCTGACCAATAAAGGTAAGCATACCAAATGCCGCCTTCAATATTCTGTCTACCTGTGATTCTACCTTCAAGGAACTATGAACCTGTACTTCAAGGTCTCTTTGTTCAGCAACACTTTGTACATAGCACTGGAGTTAAGGCTTTTGTTGTAGATTCTAGCATGTGCAGCTGTAGTGGAAATCTGGCAAGTTGTGCCAGTTTCCAAACTGACTTTCATTTGGCTGCACTTAAGTGCAGATTTCAATGCAGTTTAATGCCATTGGGCATAGTACAGCACAGATGGAGACCATTTGGTTCAGGTCTGTGCTGGCTCTTTGGAAGTTCAATCCAGTTAGTCCTGCTCTTTTCCCACATCCATATCTGGTCGGTGTGGATGAGTTGGACCAAAGGGTCTGTTTCTGTGCTGTACAGCTCAATGACTCTTAAGAATGTGTCATTCTTCCAGCTGAATAAAAAATCAACAACTACATTGACTTTTCCACTATCCAAGCTAATCAGCTCCTTCTATGATTACTATAAATTGAGTGAAACTGCTGATTTAAGGGCATGGCATTCTTGCCCACTGGAGTTCCACGTTAGGCTTCCCTATGATCTCAGTGCCACTGTCAGCTGATGTACTTTTCCCTTCATTTAAATATTAGGATTTTTTTCCCTGAAGGTTTGCTATTTTGCAGTTAACTTTAGCTCCAGTGCTATTCACCACAACATTTCTGCAGCTACCAATCCTCTCATCTCTCACTCCTTCACCTTTAGTCTCAGCAGCCATTAAAACCATTAGCACTCTTGCACTGATTGTTCACGTGACACAGCCTCCATTACAGTTCACTTAACCTTCAAATCTGAGTCCTTTGGATTTAATGGTGGACAACTGATTTAACCATTCATTGACAGATTTTCGCTGACCACCTATAGCACTACAGGGTCCACCTTTCCTCTTGTCAAACAGCTTACTATTCCCAGGATCATGTTGGAATGCAAAAATAATGCCTGACTTCTCCACTACAAGCTGTGTTCTTAAACTTCTATGTGCTTTCCAAAGATATATGCAAGGACCTTAGACAACTTAGGTCAAGACCATCTGATTAGTTATCTCTTTTGTTTTTGCTCACTTGTGGGATGTATAACTGACCTGGACCAACATTTATTGTCCATCCCTAGTTGCCCTTTTGAAGCTGCTGGTGAGCTGCCCTCTCGAGCCGCTGAAGTCCTTTCTCTTAGCCAACCCTGAACTCTCATCTTCTATTTTTTCTCCATCTCCCCATATGCCTTCACTGAACACAGCTTTCCCATAAGACCCAATTCCTGCTTTGTTGATCGTAGTTATAAAAAAACTGCTTACCACCAATAGTCCCTCAATTTTTTTTTCTTTTAGTGTGCATGGGCAAGTTGTAGTTGTTGGAGGTCAAACATTTCAGCTCCAGGACATCTCTGCAGGAGTTCCTCAGGGTAGTCTCCTAGGCTCAAATGTCTTCAGCTGCTTAATCAATGAGATTCCCTCCTTCATAAGGTCAGAAGTGGGGATGATTGCTGATGATTGTGCAATGTTCACCATTCGTGACTCCTCAGATACTGAAGCAGTCCCTGTTCAAAAGCAACAAGATCTGGACAATGTCCAGACTTGGGTTAACATGTGGCAAGTACCATTAGTGCCATAGAAATGCCAGGCAATGACCATCTCCAATAAGAGACAATCTAACCACTGCCCCTTGACATTTAATGGTGTTACCATCACTAAATCCTGCAGTTGGGTTACCATTGACCAGAAAATCAACTGGACTCGCCACATAAACAGGTCAGAGGCTAGGAATACTGCAGCAAGTAACTCATCTCCTGACTCCCCAGACCTTGACCACTACCTACAAGGCACAAGTGAGGAGTGTGATAGAACACTCTCCTCCTGCCTGGATGGGTACAGCTGCCACCACATTCAAAGCTTGACACCATCCAGGACAAAGCAGCCATTTGATTGGCACCACATCCTCAAGCATTCACTCCCTCCACCACCAACGCTCAGTAGCAGCAGTGTGTACTATCTGCAGAAATTCACCAAATAACCTCGACAGCACCTTCCAAACCCATGACCGCTTCCATCTAGAAGGACAAGATAAATGTTGTACCTTTGTTTAAGAAAGGTTGTAAGGAGAAACCGGGGGACTATAGACCTGTGAGTCTGACTTTGGTTGTGGGTAAGTTGTTGGAGGCGATTCTAAAAGAGAGAATTTATAAACATGTAGAGAGGCAAAAATTGATTAAGGACAGTCAGCATAGTTTTGTGCGAGGGAAAATTGTGTCGCACAAACTTAACTGAGTTTTTTGAGGAAGTTACCAAAAAGCTTGATGAGGACAGAGCAGTAGACATTATTTACTTGAACTTCAGTAAAGACTTTGACAACATTCCGCGTGGTAGACTAATTAGTATGGAGGAGGTGGGGAGGCTGCAGAATGATTTAGACAGTTTAGGAGAGTGGTCCAGGAAATGGCTGATGAAATTCAACGTGAGCAAATGCGAGGTCTTGCACCTTGGAAAAAAGAATACAGGCATGGACTATTTTCTGAATGGTGAGAAAATTCATAAAGCCGAAGTACAAAGGGATCTGAGTGCTAGTACAAGATTCTCTAAAGGTTAACTTGCAGGTTGAGTCCGTGATTAAGAAAGCGAATGGAATGTTGTCATTTATCTCAAGAGGGTTGGAATATAAAAGCAGCGATGTGCTTCTGAGACTTTATAAAGCTCTAGTTAGGCCCCATTTAGAATACTGTGTCCAATTTTGGGCCCCACACCTCAGGAAGGACATACTGGCACTGGAGCGTGTCCAGCGGAGATTCACACGGATGATCCCTGAAATGGTAGGCCTAACATACGATGAACGGCTGAGGATCCTGGGATTGTATTCATTAGAGTTTAGAAGGTTGAGGGGAGATCTAATAGAAACTTACAAGATAATGCATGGCTTAGAAAGGGTGGACGCTGGGAAGTTGTTTCCGTTAGGTGGGGATACTAGGACCCGTGGGCACAGCCTTAGAATTAGAGGGGGTCAATTTAGAACAGAAATGAGGAGACATTTCTTCAGCCAGAGAGTGGTGGGCCTGTGGAATTCACTGCCACGGAGCGCAGTGGAGGCCGGGACGTTGAATGTCTTCAAGGCAGAGATTGATAAATTCTTGATCTCGCAAGGAATCAAGGGCTACAGGGAAAGTGCGGGTAAGTGGAGTTGAAATGCCCATCAGTCATGATTAAATGGCGGAGTGGACTCGATGGGCCGAATGGCCTTACTTCCACTCCTATGTCTTATGGTCTTGTGGTCTTATGGCTTAACGGCAGGAGACAGAGAGTAATAGTCAAAGGTTCAGAGATAGTAGGAACTGCTGATGCTGGAGAATCTGAGATAACAAGGTGTAGAGCTGGACGAACACAGCCAGCCAAGCAGCATCAGAGGAGCAGGAAAGCTGACATTTCTGGTCTGGACCCTTCAGAAATGGGGGAGGGGAAGGGGATTCTGAAATAAATAGAGAGAGAGAGGGGGAGGTGGATGGAAGATGGATAAAGGAGCAGATAGGTGGAGAGGAGATGGACAGGTCAAGGAGGTGGGGATGGAGCCAGTAAAGGTGAGTGCAGGTGGGGAGTTAGGATGGGGTTTGGTCAGTCCAGGTAAGACGGGCAGGTCAAGGAGACGGGGATGAGGCTGGTAGGTAGGAGGTGGGGGTGGGAGGAGTGGATAGGTGGGAGAAAGAATGGACAGGTTAGGGAGGCGGAGATGAGCTGGGCTGGTTTTGGGATGCGGTTGGGGGCGGGGAGATTTTGAAGCTTGAGAAGTCTACATTGATACCATTGGGCTGCAGGGTTCCCAAGTAAAATATGAGGTGCTGTTCCTGCAACTTTCGGGTGGCATTGTTGTGGCACTGGAGGAGGCCCAGGATGGACATGTCATCCAAGGAGTGGGAGGGGGAGTTAAAGTGGTTCGCGACTGGGAGGTGCAGTCGTTTGTCGCAAACTGAGCGTAGGCGTTCCACAAAGCAGTCTCCAAGCTCCGCCTGGTTTCCCCGATGTAGAGGAGGCCACATCGAGAACAGCGGATACAGTATACCACATTAGCAGATGTGCAGGTGAACATCTATTTGATGTGGAAGGTTTTCTTGGGGCCTGGGATGGGGGCGAGGTGTAGGGGCAGGTGTAGCACTTCCTGTTGTTGCAGGGAAAAGTGCAGGGGCTGGTGGGGAGTGTGGAGCGGACAAGGGAGTCGCGGAGGGAGTGGTCCCTCCGGAAGGCAGATAAGGGTGGGGAGGGAAAAACGTCCTTGGTGGTGGGGTCCGATTGCAAGTCGCAGAAGTGCCGGAGGATGATGCATTGGATCCGGAGGTTGGTGGGGTGGTACGTGAGGACGAGCGGGGATTCTGTTTTTGTTTTTATTGCGAGGAGGGGTTGTGAGGGATGAGTTGTGGGAAACGCGAGAGATACAGTCGAGGGAGTTTTCGACCACTGGAGGGAAGTTGCCGTCCTTGAAAAACGAGGACATCTCGGATGTCCGGGAGTGGAATGCCTCACCTCAGGAGCAGATGTGGCGGGGGCGAAGGAATTTGGAATAGGGGATGGCATTTTTGCAGGAAGGTAGGTGAAAGGAGGTGTATTCCAGGTAGCTGTGGGAGTCAGTAGGCTTGAAATGGATATTGGTTTCCAGGTGGTTGCCAGAGATGTCAATGGAGAGATCCAGGAAGTAGAGAGAGGTATCGGAGATGGTCCAGGTGAACTTCAGGTTGGGGTGGAAGGTGTTGGTGAAGTCGATGAACTGTTTGAGCTCCTTGTGGGAGCACGAGGCGGCGCCGATGCAGTCATCGATATAACGGAGGAAGAGGTGGGGGATAGGGCTAGTGTAGCGACAGAAGAGGGATTGTTCCACTTATTCGACAAAGAGGCAGGCATAGCTTGGGCCCATGCGGGTACCCGTGGCCACCCCCTTTGTCTGAAGGAAGTGGGAGGAATTGAAGGAGAAGTTGTTAAGGGTGAGGACGAGTTCAGATAAGCGGACAAGAGTGTCAGTGGAGGGGGACTGGTCGGGCCCGCAGGACAGGAAGAAGTGGAGGGTCTTTAGGCCATCTGCATGGGGAATGCAAGTATATAGGGACTGGACGTCCATGGTGAAGATGAGGTGTTGGGGACCAGGGAATCGGAAGTTTTGGAGGAGGTGGCGGGCGTGGGTGGTGTCACGGACGTAGGTGGGGAGTTCCTGGACCGGGGGGAGAAAATGGAGTCGAGATAAGTAGAGATAAGTTCGGTGGGGCAAATGGTCAAAGGTTGCTTTCTGGAGTGGAGTCCTGTCACCTGCGGTGTTCCATAGAGATCGGTTCTGGGTCCTCTTTTGTTTGTCATTTATGTAAGTGATTTGGATGAGAATACAGAAGGCATGGTTAGTAAGTTTACAGATGACACCAACATTGGTGGCATAGTAGGTAGTGAAGAAGGTTTACTAAGGTTACAAAGGGAACATGATCAAATGGGTCAATGGGCTGAAAAATGACAGATGGAGTTCAATTTGGATAAATGCAAGGTTATTGCATTTTGGTACAACAAACAGGGACTGGACTTATACAATTAATTGTAGAGCCGCTGGTAGTGTTACAGAACAGAGGGACCTAAGGGTTCAGGTCCATAATTCTTTGAAGCTTGCATTACATATAGACAGTGTGGTTAAAAAGGCATTTAGCACGCTTGCCTTCATTGCTCAGTCCTTCGAGTATAGGAGTTGGGAAGTCATGTTGAGGTTGTACAGGACATTGGTGAGGCCTCTCCTGGAATACTGTGTCCAGTCCTGGCTGTCCAGTTACAGGAAGGATATTATTAGCCTGGAGAGGGTTGAGAAGAGATTTACCGGGATGTTGCTGGGTATGGAAGGTTTGAATTATAAAGAAAGGCTGGATACTCTGGGACTACTTTCACTGGAGGGCAGGAGATTGAGAGGTGACCTCAAAAACCATTATAAAATCATGAGGGGTATAGGTAGAGTTAATGGTAGGTGTCTTTTCCCTAGGCTGGGGAATTTCAAGACTAGGGGACACATTTAAGAGGAGAGAGCTTAAAATAAGACATGAGGGGCAAATTTTGGCAGAAGATGGGTCATGTGTGAAATGAACTCCCCGAGGAAGTAGTGGATGCGGGTACAGTTACAATGTTTAACAAACATTTAGATAGATACATGAATAGGAAAGGTTTAGAGGGATGGAGATGGGCCAGGAACAGGCAGGTGGGACTAGTTTATTTTAGGATTATGTGCAGCATGGACTAGTTGGACTGAAGGGTCTGTTTCTGTGCTGTATGATTCAGTGACTCTGAAGAACACTAGATACTGGGGAACTTGCAGGTGGTGGTGTTTCCTCCATGCCACTCACCATCCTGACTTGGAAATATATCACTGTTCCTTCAGTGTTGCTGGATCATAATCCTGGAATTCCCTCCCTAATGGCATTGTTGGTTAACCTACAACATCTGGACTGCAGCGGTTTAAGAAGGCAGTTCATTATCACCTTCTCAAAGGCAAGTAGGGACAGGCAATAAATGCTGGCCAGCCAGTAATGCCCACGTCACATGAGTGAACAAAAAAAAAGCCCCATCTTAAGTTTTTTTTGTGACAGTACACACACATTAACTACAAAAATCAGAAACAAAAACAGAAATTGCTGGAAAAGCTCAGCAGGTCTGGCAGCATCTGTGGAGAGAAATCAGAGCTAACGTTTCAGGTCAAGTGACCCTTCCGCAGAACTGATGGTGCCTGGTGGTGAGCTGTCAGGCCTAAGAAAGGGTTACTCAACCCAAAATGTTAACTCCGATTTCTCTCCACGGATGCTGCCAGAACTGCTGAGCTTTTCCAGCAATTTCTGTTTTTGTTTATGACCTATAGCCATCTGTAGTTCTTACAGTTTTCACAAAAATCTGACTTGTGCACAGCTGTTGAGGAAATTTGTGGATTGCTGTCCATCTTAGAAGGAACATTGCTGACCACAGAACTTTCTGTCCTCATGCCCCCATGTTAGCTGCCATTATTTACATTTTCTCTCCTCCGCTGTTCTCGCCCTCCTCTTCAAATCAGCTGGCATTCACTCTTCTGTCCTTGCAATTTATCATCTCCATCTCCATCTTTCCTTTCCCCTGCAAAGTCCCTGAACATGCTGTTTACTCTCAAATTAATGCCCATCTTTCTTGCAGCTTGCGTCTTTCAGTCAGGTTTCAGCCCACGCTGCAGCTGTGAAATTATGATTATCGAAGTCACAAATGACAATCTTTGAGACCTTGATGCACTCACTGCTTCTCTTGGCCTCTACTTGACACAGCTAACCACGCCATCTACTTCAATGTTTCTCTGTTGCCTCTCAAAGTACCTTTTCTTTGTTCCATTCTGTTATCTAGTTGTAGCCAGAAAATCATCTACAATGGCTTCTCCTTCTGTACCATTATCTCCGCCAACCCCACCCCCCCACCCCCGCTCCCTGCCATGGACTTATTATTTAAGTTCCTTATGTTTTTTGGGTGCCCCTCAACCACATTTGAAACACTGTGTTGGCTCCATGCATCTCCAGGGCTATCCAGCTATACTGCAATGTTCCCCTACCTGTCCCTCCTCATCACTTCCCTCAGTTCATCGACAACCTCTGATTTGTCTTATCTCTTGGATAACACTGAGCAGAATTTTCTTTCATATGCAGCATTGAGAACTCTGAAGTCATTGTCTTTGGTCCTTGCCACAGTCTTCTGTTTTAGTTATCAAATCCCTCCTTAACCTTGTGTGACCCTGCAACCTTCCAAGATCTCTGTGCTTCTCTATTTTTACCTCTTGCACATCCCCTCCGATTTCAGTTGCTCCACTATTGGTGCCTATCTTCAGCGACTCATCCAGTATGCACATGCATTTCCTTTCTAAACCTCTACACCTTTCTCCTTTTTTAGATCTATTTCATTTACCAAATTTTTGGTCACCTGTCTTATGATCTCTTCGTTTGCGTTGGCGTCAAATATTGTTTGATGTTACCCTGTGAAGTGCCTTGCGACATTTTATTATGTGAACAGTGCTTGTTTGTAATGTGAGATACCAAGAAAGTAACTGAAATTCAACTTGCTCATAAACCATGAACTCAGTTTTAAATTTTGTCCTTTTGTGGACGTTCTGTAAGCTTTTAAAAACTGTCCAAATATATTTTCCTCAGGATTTCAGCGTTGCCATCTACAAACATCTCTATGATCTGAAGGAAAACCTGATGTGGATTTCCCCGCATAGACTGGACCTGAAGCTGCTTGGTTGTGACATTGATGCTGACCTCATTCGAAGAGCCACTGAATCCAATTCCTTTCCTGAATCCATTTCATATGTTACTTTGGACGTTATGGACTCTGCTTCCCGCGAGGCTATATTAAAACCTTACTTGGACAAATTCCATCGTACTACTTTTGATATTTGCTTTTGTATGTCTGTGACAATGTGGATCCATCTCAATCACGGTGACCAAGGGCTACTGGATTTTCTCCTGTGTGTATCAGGACTTTGCAAGGCTTTACTGATTGAACCACAACCCTGGAAGTGCTACCGAGCTGCAGCCCGTAGGTTGCGCAAGCTGGGCAAAAGCAGATTTAATCACTTCAGCACACTCTCTATTAAAGGGGACGTGGCCCAGAAGATTCAGCAGTTCCTGATAACTGATTGCAAGATGGAACTAATCCGGTGTTTTGGGAGCACCAATTGGGACAGGAGTTTATTGCTTTTTAAAAAACGGTCCTTGAGCCAAGAATGAATAAGCTAAACATTTCTAGTGTAGTCATCAGTTAGTCACAAAGCATTTTATTTTGCAAGCAAAATTAAAATCTTTTATAAAACTACATTAAATAGTCTGTTTTTAATGGTCCTGGCTGAATTTATTATTGAAGCTGAGAATTGTCACTGGTATGCAAAGTACACACACTAGAAATCTGGAATGAAAACAGTCCTGGCATCAGTGGTGAAAGAAGCAGTTAATGTTTTGAGTCCAACAAGACTCCTTGGTTCACAACAATCATATTGGACTCAACGTTAACTCTGTTTCTCTGCAGATGATGTGAAACCTGCTGAATTTCTGCAAAACTTGATTTATTTCACTTTCATTGGTTCAAGTGTCACATGCTCCAGCTTAGTGAGAGTGCTGTCCAGCCATAATGCAATGTTTTTCTTATATTAACCCATAAAATTAACTTCCCACAGCCCAACTCTTGATCAGCTTCACAAGTTTATCTTCCTTGCTTCAGTGTTGCTTTTGTTTTGCTGACCAACGCTTCTGTATGTGAAAGAGACACTGCAATGTAGATTGGAATTACAGAAATGAGATGTAATTTTATATTTTGGGATTTACGCCTACTGTTTTCATTCCAGCTGTCAGTAATACTGGAGAAATCAGATCCCACATTGAAAACTGGTTTGACAGGTCACATATTTAATTTTTTAGTTAGTTGACATGGGGGGTAGTTACTGAAATGTACTCATGTGGTATTACAGATGTTCTTTAATATCAGAACATAAGTTTATTACTCAGAATAGAAAATAAACCAAAAGATAAAGGCAGACAATTTCAAAAGCTCTTAGCATAAAGTATCAATCTGTTTTACAACCTAATCCGTTACAGAGACTTCAGTCCAGAAAAACTAAATTGCTATGTCAACTCTTTAAAGTATTTACTGGATTGACTCCTTTCAGTTTCTCTTCATGGACTTTTTGCTTTCTCAGACTGCAGGTACGAACAGTTCACAATTCTGATGCCTAAACATTTTCAGTTCTAACAACTTGAACTCTGTATTCAAGCCCTCTGGCTTAGAAGGGCCACAGAAAAGAAACAACTTCTGCTGAGGTGCCTGGATCTCCTAAACTGAACTGAACTGGAAAGAACTTGATTCCTTTGCTATTCCACTTTCTGGACTGAAGTAATAACAAAGCCAGCTTTGTTCTGTTTGCTCTTGTGATAAACCCAACAGTATAAATATTTTATCAATTAACCCCACAGGGCTCCTCCCAGATGCATGACTGCAGTCATGCGTCATCTTGGATCTGATGTACATAGGTCACTCTCTAAATTACTTTGATTTTTTTTTTAGATCTGTCAGAACTGACCAAAAATCGACTTGACTCTACTTTAAAATCTAACTTCCAAAAATGATGTTTAGATATCAATACATATAATACACATTTCATCTCACTATGTTAACACGGTATGGAGCTGGATGAACACAGCAGGCCGAGTAGCATCAGAGGAGCAGGA
>JAHRHZ010000089.1:4622077-4640417 GCA_024137785.1 Ginglymostoma cirratum
GAAGGGTCTAGGCCCGAAACGTCAAGCTTTCCTGCTCCTCTGATGCTACTCGGCCTGCTGTGTTCATCCAGCTCCACACCTTGTTATCTCGGATTCTCCAGCGTCTGCAGTTCCTATTATCTCATCTCACTATGTTCGTTGGTTCCAGACTCCTCAACCATTGGAAAAATATTACTTCCCAAATTTTCCCTTTTGTGGATATTAGCTGGTCTAGAATTATCTGGGTTAACACTTCTTTGGAAAATAGGTACTACATTGGCCAATTCTCCGGTCCTCTTGCCCACATTCACTTTTCATAGAACCCTGAAATATGATATCCATCGGTTTAGCTATTTCCTCTTCTATGTCCCCACCCCTTCTGTCCCTGTTATGCACGGGAACGTGGCATTATCCCAATAATTCCTGGCACTTTTATCCTCTTTCAGCCAAACTAAATTTTTATTTAGCATTTCCCCTTTTAACTGGTTTGGCTTGGTCTCCTCTCTCGTACTATTATCTGTAAACACTGAAGTCAAGGTTATTTTAAAGTATTACTGTTGATTTCTTGCTTAACCCCCACAAACGTGCCCTCACTTTTTTTTTTTTACTGATGTTTCTGAAATATTATTAGGTGAACATTTGGGGATTCTTTTTCTGATCCCTTTCCATTTTGCTTTCTAGACCTTACTTTCCTCATTTTTATCCTATCTAAGGCATTCTGAAACCTAAATTCATCTCCCTTTTTCACAATATATTTATTCTGCAACTTTCCAACCATTTTAAGAGTATTCCATTGTTGATCTGCAAGTCTCTGAGTGTCTCTATTGTTTTCCACTTCCCCTCAATGAGCCTACTTCTCCTTTATAAGATCTGGCCTTTTCCAAACCTTTGTATTTTGTTCCCTTTCAACTTGGATCATAAACTACTCCTTACATGCTTCCTCACTCTTTTTAGTTGTAGCAGCACTAAAATAAAACAAAGAGCTTTGGATGCTGAAGAGCTGAAACATAAACCGAAATTGCTGTCCTCTTGTTCAAGAAGGGGAGTAGAGACAACCCTGGTAATTATAGACCAATGAGCCTTACTTCGGTTGTGGGTAAAGTGTTGGAAAGGATTATAAGAGATAGGATTTATAATCATCTAGAAAGGAATAATTTGATCAGGGATAGTCAACACGGTTTTGTGAAGGGTAGGTCATGCCTCACAAACCTTATTGAGTTCTTTGAGAAGGTGACTAAACAGGTGGATGAGGGTAAAGCGGTTGATGTGCTGTATATGCATTTCAGTAAAGCATTTGATAAGGTTCCCCACGGTAGGCTAGTGCAGAAAATTCGGAGGCATGGGATTGAGGGTGATTTAGCGGTTTGGATCAGAAATTGGCTAGCTGGAAGAAGACAGAGAGTGGTGGTTGATGGAAAATGTTCATCCTGGAGTTCAGTTACTAGTGGTGTACCGCAAGGATCTGTTTTGGGTCCACTGCTGTTTGTCGTTTTTATAAATGACCTGGATGAGGGTGTAGAAGGATGGGTTAGTAAATTTGCGGATGACACTAAAGTCGGTGGAGTTGTGGATAGTGCGGAAGGATGTTGCAGGTTACAGAGGGACATAGATAAGCTGCAGAGCTGGGCTGAGAGGTGGCAAATGGAGTTTAATGTGGAAAAGTGTGAGGTGATTCACTTTGGAAGGAGTAATAGGAATACAGAGTACTGTATTAGATATAGTACTGTGATAGATATAGGACAGATGTCAGAGGTAGATTCTTTACTCAGAGAGTAGTAAGGGCATGGAATGCCTTGCCTGCAGCAGTTGTAGACTCGTCAACTTTAAGGGCATTTAAATGGTTGTTGGATAAACATATGGATGACAATGGTATAGTGTAGGTTAGATGGGCTTCAGATTGGTTTCACAGGTCAGCGCAACATCGAGGGCCAAAGGGCCTGTACTGCGCTGTAATGTTCTATGTTCTATGTTCTAAAACTCAGCATTTGTGGAGAGCAAACAGTTAACATTGCAACCTGGTGACTCTTTGTCACAAGTGATGCTAGCTAGGAAAAAATAGTATTTATGCTGAAGATGAGGTTGGGGGCAAGAGGTGAGCAACACTTCTTGTTGGTGGGGGTGAATCTCGCAACATTTCTTGTAAGCATGTGGCCTGAGGAAGGTATCATCCTACACAAATTTTAGAAATTACACTTTCTTTTCCCTCTTTACTCCCAATCCCAACCAATGAGCAGATAATTAATTTCTTTCAGAACAGTAATGTTCCAACGCCTCTTGATCTGGCTCCAGATTTTTCACCCATAACCTGTGGCCCTTGAACAATCCTAACTAAGATAACCATCCCTTTGTATCTTTTGATCTTTAGTGTACATCTCTCTATAATTGGCACTCCTCTCAAAATCAGCAGATTATAGATTCAAGTCTTACTGGAACCAGTTGAGCACAGAAGCCTAGGTTGACACTGCTGTGCTCTATAGGAATGCTGCACCGTTGAAGATGCAGTCTTTTGAATGAGATGATAAACTGAGGCTCCATCTGCCTTTTTGGATGGGAACTAAAGTTCAGTCAAAGATGGGCAAAAACTTCTGAGCAAAAGAAGTTCTGAGCAATGTTTTTCCTCTAATCAGCGTTAGATAGAAGCACATTATCTATTCAGTTTACCTGTTGCTGTTTGTGGGGGAAGAAGTTCCATTGATATCACACCATCAATGTAGTAAAACATTCTAAGATGCTTAATTGGAGGATGCTTTACAAAAGCAACATTAGATTGCATCATCCTCCGACACTTCCGCCATCTGCAATCCGACCCCACCACCAAAGACATTTTTCCCTCCCCACCCCTATCTGCTTTCCGGAGGGACCACTCCCTCCGCGACTCCCTTGTCCGCTCCACACTCCCCTCCAGCCCCATCACACCCGGCACTTTTCCCTGCAACCGCAGGAAGTGCTACACCTGCCCCCACGCCTCCTCCCTCACCCTAATCCCAGGCCCCAAGAAGACTTTCCACATCAGGCAGATGTTCACCTGCACATCTACCAATGTGGTATACTGCATCCGCTGTACCCGTTGTGGCTTCCTCTACATTGGGGAAACCAAGCGGAGGCTTGGGGACTGCTTTGCAGAACACCTGCACTCAGTTCGCAACAAACAACTGCACCTCCCAGTCGCGAACCATTTCAACTCCCCCTCCCATTCCTCAGACGACATGTCCATCCTGGGCCTCCTGCAATGCCACAGTGATGCCACCCGAAGGCTGCAGGAACAGCAAATCATATTCAGCCTGGGAACCCTGCAGCCCAATGGTATCAATGTGGATTTCACAAGCTTCAAAATCTCCCCTCCCCCTCTCTCCCTATTTATTTCAGAACCCTCTTCCCCTCCCCCATTTCTGATGAAGGGTCTAGGCCCGAAACGTCAAGTTTTCCTGCTCCTATGATGCTGCTTGGCCTGCTGTGTTCATCCAGCTCCACACCTTGTTATCTTAGATTACCATAGGTTCGATCAAAGAGATTTTAAGGAGCATCTGAAAAGAGGAAAGAGCAGTAGGCTGGTTTAGCGAGGGAGTTCCAGAATTTGGGACCTAGTCAGCTGGAGGTATGGCTGTCGGTGGTGGGATAAAGTATACCTTGGATGTTTGAAAGGACAGACTTAGAGAATTTAACATTCTTGATAGGTTATAGAGCTAGAGGAGGTCACTGAGGGATTGAAGAGGCCAGGAGGGCTTTGAAGATAGGGATGTGAATTTTAAATTTGAGGTATTGGTGGACCAGGAACTGATATTATTCAGCAAGCAAGGAAATAATGGGTGATTAGGGCTTAGTGCAAATTGGGATATTAACAACAGAGATTTGGATGAGTTGAGGTTCTCACTTGTGTGAGGTTGAAAGGCGGGAGCCTGGTTGGGAACGTATTGGAACAGTCAGGTCTTGAGGTAACAATGGTATGGTTGAGGGTTTCAGCAGTAAATAACATCAGGCAGTGGAGAAATGGATGATATTGCAGAGCTGGTACTAAGTGGTCTTATGTAATGAAAGGATATAGAGTCAAAACCCAGGACATTGAAGTTATGAGTAATGTGGTTTAGGAAGAAGGAAGGAGTCAGACTAGCAAATGAAATCTGAAATCATTATGTATACAAATGGTTTTCTATGTTTCTCTACACACTGTGGTAAATGTATTTATTTGCCTGCGAAGAATTATGGAATATTCTGCAATTATGAAAGGTGCTTTTGTAAGTTCAGTGGACGGACGGAAGATTACACAAAGTTACCTGCACCTTAAGCAAGCCTCGTAATATGTTGGGTAAACAGCATCACAACTAGATGTACCTAAGTCTATAATCTTTCAGCCATGTAACTCTCTGGATGTTGATAGTGGGGGAATTCAGTGACGTAGCATCATTGAATGTCAAGGAGCAATGGTTAGATTGTCTCTTATTGGTGACGGTCATAGCCTGGCATTTGTGTGGCACAAATGCTACCTGCCACTTGTCAGCCCAAGCCTGGATATTGTTCAGATCTTGTTGCATTTGAACTGCTTCAGTATCCGGGGAGTCGTAAACAGTGCTGAACATTGTGCAATCATCAGTAAACATCCCCACTTCTGACCTTATGATAGAGGGAAAGTCATCGATGAAACAGCTGAAGATGATTGGGCTTAGGACACTATCCTGAGGAACTCCTGCAGAGATGTCCTGGAGCTGAGATGATTGACCTACAACAACCACGACCATCTTCCTATGTGCCAGGTATGACGTCAACCAGTGGAGAGTTTGTCCCCCAACAATGATACCCATTGATTCCAGTTTTGCTGGGGCTCCTTGATGCCACACTTGGTCGATTGCAGCCTTGATGTCAAGGACTGCCACTCTCACTTCACCTCTGGAATTCAGCTCTTTTGTTTATGTTTGAACCAAGGCTGTAATGAGGTCGGCGGCTGAGTAGCCCTGGTGGAACCCAAACTGGGGATCAATAAGCAGGTTATTGCTGAGCAGATGCTGCTTGATGGCACTGTTGATGACACTTTCCATCACTTTACTGATGATTAAGAGTAGACTGATGGTGTGGTAATTGGCTGGGGTCGATTTGTCCTGCTTTTTAAGTACAGACCATACCTGGCCAATTTTTACTTTGTTGGGTAGATACCAGTGTCGTGACTGTACTGGAAGAGCTTGGCTAGGGGAGTGGCAAGTTCTGGAGCACAAGCCTTCAGCACTATTGCGAGAATGCTGTCAGACCCCATAGTCTTTGCAGTATCCAGTGTCTCTAACCGTTTCTTGATATTATGTGGAGTGAATCGAATTGGCTTAAGACTGGTATCTGTAATGCTGGGGACCACTGGAAGAGGCTGAGCTGGATCATCCACTCAGCACTTCTGGCTGAAGATTGCTGTGAATGCTTCAATCTGCAGGCCAGATTGGTAAGGATGAGGTGAATAAAAACCAAAAGAACTGCAGATGATGTAAATCCGGGACAAAAACAGAAGTTGCTGGAAAAGCTCAGCAGGTCTGGCAGCATCTGTGAAGAAAAAAATCAGAGTTAACATTTCGGGTCTGGTGACCCTTCCTCAGAACTACCCCCGAGGCCCTAACAAAAGCGGTATTTGAGACCAGTGACCTTGTTTCCTAGAGGAACATTGCAGCTCTGTTGTTAAGTGTCTGTATATTCTGAATTTGATTCTTAATAAGAATTGAAACTGTCATGGACCTACTCAGGTTATTCCTAATTTTCTTCTGGTTTACATTATCCCAGCTTGTCTAGCCCATGTGCCAGCTTCTTTTTAAATGCAAGTTGCTTGACAATCAAATTGATTGACTTATTTGATAAAAAAAACTTACAATTATATAACATTTTGACATAGCATAACATCCAACACACCTCACAGAATTGTTATCCGTCCAGTCCTGACAGTCTGACCCAAAACATTGACTTTCCTGCTCCTCGGATGCTGTGTGACCTGCTGTGCTTTTCCAGCTCCACAGTTTTTGACTCTAAATTTGACACTGAGCCTTGTAACCTAAAGCCTGGTCATGGAAGTACATATTCAGGAGCGTCTTACAAGGAAGAGATAGGGACAGAGAGGCTTGACAATGGAATCACAGAGTTTAAAAAGGAAATTATGAATAGTAAATGAATCCATATCTCACCACTCATGGTTCAGAGCATTGGTCCAGTAATATAATTGTAGTATCTGCTTAACGGATCAATTCTGTCTTTATTCACCAAACTTGTAGCTCCCTGTCCACTTTGAGAACACCAGACTCTGGAGTGGCAATGATTCAAAACTGTCAGCATTTGTTGTCCTCACTGTCTGAAATTGACAGCAACTTTTGGAATCTGCAGATGTACAACTAAATGGGGAAATCCAGAAGTTGCTGTCAGTGATTCTATACTTCACTTTAGGGTGCATTTTTGAGATTCTTCCCCAGACTGCAATCAATTAGAAATCACATGCTGTCGCTGTAAAAGCCCTTGAAAAAGTTATACCTTGTCAAATGAGGTGTTACTGGGATTTTAACAGTATACTTACTGCTAAATATCTTCACTGACCCTGCAAAACTAATTTTATAGTTGTGAAATTTTTCCATTATGTTGAAGAAATTTAATATTTTAAAATTTCTGATATTTTAGATTCTACCTTACTCCACTGTATATTTTTCAATAAGTTACTTCACTATCTGTAAAATGTAAAAATGAAATGTGAAGAATTCATCAGTTTTTAACTTTCAGGTTCGCTTTCTATGAGAAAACTTAAATGTGATTGGTTGCTTACCCTGCTTGGTAACAGCACTGCTGTCAGAAGTTTGGAGAGCCCCTTGACGTCAGGCAAGGGGAAAACCATGCAGCAGAGATAGCTTGATTTTTGGAAGCAGCTTCCTTCAAGATCAGTGTTAATGCAACCACTTTACACACCATGAAATCCAAACTCATGAAATGATTTGGACCCAATTGCTACTCTCAGTACTGGAGTATATATGAAAAAACTAACCACTGCTCACCACAAGGTGTCACCAATATGCCATTTTTGTCTCAAAAGGTGAGCCACAGATGGAAAGATTCCTGTCGGAAAGCCTTTGTTCACCGCCAACTTCCACCAAACAACCTCCTTGTTACTGAATAGTTGATGACTAAATGTGATACTGTCTCAGCTATTCACATGAGAAACTGTTGTTAGATTCAACATTCAATTTGATTTTGCTGCTTCTGCCTTTTCTCTAGTTGCCACCATTAATTCGTAAACTAATTTTCTTTTTCAAGATTTGAGTACAGGCAATACCTTTTGTTGATTTGTTGAAACAGGTGTGCAGCTTTTTCAGTAACAGCAAGGAAACTGTCAGGAGATGTCTGTCAGGAGTCTGGGAATGGTCATTTTTTTTTTTTGACAGACTTACAGCTGCTTTTGGTAGTATTTTCCAACCCAGGCCTATCTCATGTTTAGTGGGATTTCACAGGAGTGAGTCCTAGCCAGTGAGTTAAAGAAAAAAAAATTGCCATAACTTTTTTAATCTACTTCTCTCTCTTCACCACCCATTTATTTTCATTCCCTCAAGATCTTGTCTTATGCTGGGGAGCTGTTCTCTGTTTCCTCCCTAAACTGACCAATTTGGCTTTTTTTCATGTATAAGCCTAGAATACTTGTAGTAGTTGGAAGCAATTACTCAGTAAGGATACCAGCATGAACTGAGGAATAGGTCAGCCTTAATTAGGAGCACAGTGCTGCCAAGTTGAGCATGGCTCAATGGAAATGATGACTTGATTTGGTAGGTTGTAGGTTCTAGACTCACTCTACAGACTTGAGCATAGACATCAAGCAGCTGAAGTCATAGCTGCCTGTGGTGGTGCAGAGGAGAGAGGAGCATGCACACAAGGTGCTAATCAAAGTAAAAGAGAGTTGCGGAGGGATGGCACTTGTAAGGCTGTTGGACGTCTGCATGAAGATTGTGAGGTTCTTTGGACACAGAAGCAGCTACAGACAAACAAGAACAATGGCTGCTTTCATTAACAATTACACCATGTGTTCTGCTTGCTTCTGCTGACAGCTTCACCTGGTATTTTGTATGGAAATTACAAGTGTATACTGTATACAAACTGTTATTTCAAAATAGTACAGCACTACAAGGACAAATATTTTGAAATGAAGGTATTGGTGGAGAGGAGGAACATAGGTAAATGAGACCAGGGGAGATTTTTATTACTCCACCATTAGGAAGATGTGCTTCCCACTACCTAGGCTGTAAACTCTGGAACTCCCTCTTTGCTTCTCCACATCTCTTTCTCCCTCTCTTGCTTTAAAGGGAAAAACTTGCATCTATCTGACACTTTTCATGACCACAGGATGTTCTAGAGTACTTTACAACCAATTACAATTATAGTTTATATTTATATAATACGTTTCATGTCAAATATTCTCTGGTGAATACAGCCCCTTGGTGCACTATGGCGAGAAGGTCTTTAGAGTGAGGTGTCCTTGTGGCAGGTGTCCTGTAGCGTGTAGTCCTGGACATTGTGACATGCCAGTCTGTAACATTCATTTGTTGTCAGTTCTTTGCACTGGTAGCTTCAGATAGGCCAAACAGTGTATTTTGCCAAATTGATAGCCCTCTTTGCAAGATGGCAGCAGAGTAAGACACTCCAGATGGAGCTCCTCTCTCGCCAGTTCCTTTTCCTTTTTTTCCTCTTTGCAGCAGTTTTTCCCCCACCCCCAACCTTTAACTTCTTAAACTACTATACCTGGAGAATGGAGGTGAGACAAAGGGAGACGAGTTGCAGGCTGGAGCCTGGAAGCGAGTCATGGCCAGAGGCCGGAGTGGGGAGCACGGCGAGCATGGACTGAGTCCCGGGAGCGGGGAGCACAAGGAGCGTGAACTGAGTCCCAGAAGCGAGTCACAGGCTGGAGCCCGGAGCAGGGAGCAGAGCAAGTGCAGGCTGAGCTGGGACCCGAGTCACAGCCAGAACTTGGAGCAGGAGTGGGAGTGGGAGCAGAGGTAGCATGGGTTGGCCAGGGGGATGAGACCTGGAGGCAAGTCCAGGACAGAGGGGAGGCCTTGTGTTCTGAAGCCCGGCGGGCATGGACTCGGTAGGAAAAGGACTATAATTTGAGTGCTTTAAAGACATTTTTATTCTCATTGTGGACTTTTAAACGCTGTATTCCCATGGTAGTTTAGTTTTTTTAAACTATTTCAATTCCGTGACAACACTAAAAGTATCTGTACCTAGGTACCCTACACCTGAGATGGCGCTGAGAGGTATCATTACTACTCATTCAAGTGCACATAACAATAAAGGCTATTCTATTCTATTCTATTCCAGCATCACTATCTAAACATTTGCAGGAGCAGCACAGAAGCTAAAATGCTACCAAATGAGCCCTGGGTGACACCAAGTCTTCACTGGCATTCAATGGTGGACTCTTTGAGGCCTACTTTTCCTGACAATTAGTACACTGTCAGGCATTCTGGTAATTTTCTATGTCTGCTCAGAATCAGTGCAGCATTTTTATTCATATTCATTCACGGGATGAGGGTGTCATTTTTAGAAAGCATTTATTGCCCATCTCTAATTGCCCAGAGGGCAGTTGAGAGTCAACCACACTGCTATGGGTCTGCAGTCACATGTAGGCCAGACCAGGTAAGGATGGCAGTTTCCTTCCCTGAAGGACATTAGTGAACCAGATGGGTTTTTTGACAATCAGGAACTGATTCATGGTTATCACTAGATGTTTATTTCCAGGATTTTTTTTTATTGAATTCAAATTCCAGCATCTGCTCTGACAGGATTTGAACCCAGAACATTATCTTGGCCTCTGGGTTAACTGTCCAGCGATAATAACACGAGACCATTACCTCCCCATTTCTTATACATCATTATCCTTTTTTTCCAGTTCAGGTTTTGCAAGGTCTAAATGCAGAACAAAGTTCCCTAATCCCATTCCAAAATCTCCCTCAATCCCAAATTTAGAGGAGTACTTTGTATTGTGTCAGAGTGAAAGTTTGGACAATATATACAATACCAACCCTTAATCTCGATAATGATCAGTGACTATCTTGGAATTTTATATGCCAGTAACTGTTCAGGCGCAAGTCAAGTAATTGATGTGGTTAAAACAGTGATTAAAAGTTCTAAAGTACATCTGCACCAGGAATCCTCATGATCCATTTTAATGATTTAGAGATGGGAAATGTGAATTAAACCAGTTTAATATTTTCAACAAGAGACACAAGGGAGGAAACGATTAGATTCAAAATGATACTAACCACATACATCAGAAGATTCTTGGTTCAATTCCTGACTAATTTTTGATACTGAAAGATGCAGGCACAGTTGTATTATTTCCAAAAAATTTCAAACCTTTCATTGGACTAAAGTAAATTTGTTCTACCCTCTCCAAAGTCTGTGTGGTGTGTACACTCCTTCTGTCAGCTAATTCTATAAAACTCCAAGTGAGCTATATAAATGACATCTACTGCATTTATCACCTACAATGACCAACCACCACCATCCCCCTCCCGACCTCTGACTCAAATTTGGGTGCTCCTTAAAGTGAATAAGATTTACATTGGGAACATTTTCAATTTTCATTCTCACTCTTGGTATTGAGTCGCTGCGAAGAAAGTGCTGGATTAAAAGGGATGGTCCCATCATTTCTCACACAAAAAAACTTTGACCTCAATGTCACTTCCGTCACCTCGACAACATCAGTCTTGTTTCCTATTCTAGTGTGCTCCATGAATAAAAATCTCAATTTGTCTGAGATACAAGGCTCAACTCCATATTCCTTAAGAGCTACAGTTCACAAACATCTATTAATCTTTTTAAAAATAGCATTTGATCTCACATTAATTTTGTTTGCAGAAAAAATTCCAAACTTTGAGTGTCCTTTGCACGTAGAAATATTTCCGAACTTCACTCCTGAAAGGTACGGCTCTTATTTTTAGATTTTGTCTGAGACTCCCAAACTAGCAGTGATAGTTTCTCCCTATCTACGCTATCAGTTCCTTTTAGTTCTTGAAGTCGTCAATCAGAACACCTTTTAATCTTTTAAATTCCAGACAATACTGCCCTTGTTTGTATGATTCTCTTCCATCTCATTAAATGTTTAGACTTCAACGGAAAGTAAGTGTTATCTTATAGTAACATGCATCTGGATTTGTTGGCAGTGTTCTAATGTACTGTATCGTTGAATACGATTTAGTTTTGAGAATGATGATTTAACTCAAAGGCCTCTTTCACCTGCAATGCTCTTTAAATTCCATTTAAAATGCCAGTAAATTACACAGCTGCCATGTTTGTCCAAACCACAGGTGTAGGCTTCTCAATCCTTCTCACACTGAAAGCAGTAATCTGATTAAAATGCCAGACTATACTTGATAGGGGCACAAGAGATGTCATGCCTGTCCTGTAATTTGAGTTCCCCTCTTGTCGCCGCTGTTGTGGCAGCTACGGTAAAAGACCTGAGTCACACGCCCTGGTTGTTTCTATTGTGTCACTTGGAAAACGTAGTCAAGACGTTAGCAAAATGCCAACTCTTGCTCACTTGGACCAAGTCTCAACTTTTTGTTCTGGTTTTAGAATATAATGTGTATCGAAGTATCTAACTCTTAACACAACTCGATGTATTGATTGCTAGGTATGATGATACTGCACCTTTAAAAGAGATTTGCTCTGTGCTGTTTCTCTTGCAGAGGTGTTGCCACGGTGGTACTGGAATGTCTATTTTAGAAGCAGTGGGTAAACAGCTTTAAGTTCCCTGAGCATTTTCAGTTAAAACCAAAGAAACATGAGTGGGTGGACTGAGGCTCACACAGTCCCAGGGTTTTAGTTTTGCTTTCAGTGGGCGTTTAGAGTTTGCTGTTGAAGCTGATACATACAGCTCTCTCTCTCTGCTGCAGCATAAAGCTTGAGTTCTCGCTGCTGCTGGATTGTTTCTTTTGGTGTCCCTTTCTCCTGGATTGGAAGGGAGACAGCAGATGAGAAAAATCGGTTTTGCTGAATTTGCCTTTTCCGAGGGTGTGTTTATGGGTGCTGCAATATTGGAACAGTTGATGAGTAGTAGTTAAATAATACTTTCTTAACTATTTCAATAGAGTTAAAGTTATGCCAATTCTTCTTTTTTGTTTGTACTTTAACTGTGGTGTAAGAATAAAGTATGTTTTGCTTAAAGTCTAGCGACGAACCAATCAAATCACATCTGGAACCTTACACTTGCCTATAAATGAAATAAAAAGTTAGGGTCTAGGCTATCTCCTTGATATATTTTGTGGGGATTTGGTCTGGTCCTTAACAAACTGGAGGCTCCTCCGGTTCAAAATTTCTAATTCTAGGTTGGGTTTAGGATTATTGGACTCGAAGACAGTGAGTGGTGAGTTTTGGTGTTCTTTTCGCAGGTGTTGCATTTGGCTGGTTTAAATAGGGTGTGCTTTGTGTAATAATGGCCCCTTCTGTAGCTAAGAGTTTCTTGAGTGTGGAAGAAGTCACTTGGGGTGGTTTACAGAATGTTAGAAAGGTAAAGCTTTTGGAATTGGTAGACAAACTGAAGTTGAGGTTGCCAGTGTCCGTGACAAAAGGGGAGATAATTGTAGCAATAGCTCAGCATTTACAATTGCCAGGCATGCAGTTGGAATCATTAAAAATGTCTAAAATTCAATTGCAAATGAAACAGTTTAAAATAGAGGCAAAGGAAAAGGCAAGAATAGCCCTAGCAGAACAAAGAGATAAAGAGAGAACTTTTGAAGTTGGAAGTGAAAAGTGAAAGTTGACTTAAAATGGCAGAGGTAAAGGTAGAAGGTGGGAGTGGTGATAAGGATGGTGATGAAGAGCAAACCCATCGTAGCCAAAGGCCTGGTGGGGATCTATTTAAATATGTACAAGCATTGCCTAGGTTCAACAAAAAGGACGTAGAAGCCTTTTTCATTTTATTTGAGAAAGTTGCTAGACAAATGAAATGGTCACTGGCCATGTGGGTATTATTGATTGAAACAAAGTTGGTAGGTAGAGGTAGTGAGGTATTTGCATCAATATTACAGGAGGTATCTGGGCAGTATGATGAGGTGAATAAAGCCATCTTAAATACATATGAACTAGTGCCAGAGGCCTACAGACAATGTTTCAGGAATCTAAGGAGGGAACCTGGTCAAACATACAAAGAATTTGAAAGGATCAAACAAAGTAACTTTAATAGGTGGATAAGGGCATTGAAAATGGATCAAACATATGACACTCTTAGAGTGACTGTTATTTTGGAGGAGTTCAAAAATTCACTTACTGAAGTAGTGAGAACTCATCTAGAAGAGCAGAGAATTAAAACTGCAAGATTAGCAGCAGAAATGGCAGATGATTATGAGTTAGTTCACAAATCAAAGTTTGGCTTCTGACATCAATTTCAATTTGTGAGGGATAGAAATTGGAGAAAAGAAAAACCCTTGAGTAATCAAGGAAAAGGAGATCTTATTGAAAATAATAAATATTGTTTACCACAGGTTAAAAAAAGCACTAATGAGAGGGGAAGAGAAGTAAAAAAGCTCAGGTGTTTTCACTGCAATAAAGGA
This sequence comes from Ginglymostoma cirratum, assembly GCA_024137785.1. NCBI lineage: Eukaryota > Metazoa > Chordata > Chondrichthyes > Orectolobiformes > Ginglymostomatidae > Ginglymostoma > Ginglymostoma cirratum. The sequence goes on from JAHRHZ010000089.1 coordinate 4,635,601, forward strand.
GGACACATGAAGTTGCAGTGTTGGTGGTTTACAAAAAGCACTGGGAAAACAGATGTGGTAAAGCAGGATAAGCCAGTAAGGTTTGTTAAAGTGGTAAAGGAAAGCAAAGTCGAAACTAAAAAGCTGCAAAAGAATGTATGGCCTGGCCAGGAGTTGGTTAATAAGAAAGTACCAGATCTCTTTAAAGAATTTACTTGCATAGGTAAGGTTTACTCATGTGTGCCAGGAGGGGTAGATAAAGAAATTAAGATTTTAAGAGATACGGGAGCAAGTCAATTTGTGATGGAGAGAGATAAGGGGGGTATGTACTTTGGAAGGAGTATTGCCAGAAAAGATGATAATATGTGGAATTCATGCTGAGAAGAGTAGTGTTCCATTATATACAGTGAGGTTGAAGAGTCCAGTGAAAAATGGTGAAGTGGTGGTAGGAGTAATAGAGAAATTCTCTGTTCTGGAAATACAGTTTATCCTCAGTAATGACATAGCTGGATCATAGGTGGGAATGTTGCCTACTCTGGTTGAAATGCCAGTGGAAAATCAGACAACTGAGGTATTACAGGAAGCATTCTGGGATTTTTTTCCTAACTGTGTGATAACAAGCTCACAAAGCTGCAGGTTGAAACACAAAATTGACGCAAAATCAAAGGACAAAGATAAGGAAGTTGAAGCTCAATTATCAGAGACTATGTTAGATGAAATAGTTGAGAAAAAACAAGAACAGGTGGAGGACAAAGGGGATATTTTTAGTTAAGAGAAGTTAGCTGAATTACAACAGAAAGATGGAAAGATAAAGCAGTTGTATCAAAAGCATACACAGAAGAAGAATCTGAGTGTATCCCAGAATGTTGCTATCTTAAAAATGAAGTCTTAATGAGGAAGTGGAGACCATTACGTATTCAGACGGCTGAAAAATGGGCAGATGTTCATCAAGTTGTATTACTGATAGGTTATGGAAAGGAGTTGCTGCGGGTAGCACATTAGGTACAAGTCGGAGATCATTTGGGAGAAAGGATAACTCAAGCCAAAATACAGAAACATTTTTATTGGCCTGGACTGCACAAAGATGTGGTTGAATTTTGCAGAGCATGTCACGCATGTCAGGTAATAGGAAAACCTCAGGCAGTGATAAGACCAGCACCTTGAATACGCATTCCTGCATTTGAGGAACCTTTTACAAGGACCCCTCCCTAAAACAAAAAGTGGGAATCAATATTTGTTGACCATAATGGATGTGTCTACAAGATTTCCAGAGGCTATTCCACTATGCAGTATCATGGCTGAAAGGATTTCAGAAGAGTTACTCAAAATTTTTTTATTAGATATGGGCTACCCACAGAGATATAATAGGATCAAGAATCAAATTTTACATCGCTGTTATTCAAGGAAATTATGGATAGCTTAACAGCAAAACAATTTAAATCAACTGCGTACCATCCAGGATCTCAGGGAGCATTAGAACAGTGGCATCAAACTTTAAAGACAATGTTGAGGGCCGAATGTCAAGAATATCCAGAGATTTGGGATAAAGGAATTCCATTTGTACTTTCTGCAATTAGGGATGAATCAACTAAATTCTGTCCATTTGAATGAGTTTTTGGACATGAGGAGAGAAGACCATTTAATTAAAGAAAAATTGGTGAGTAGAGTTCAAAGACTCCATATTTGTACTATCTGTCAAACATTAGGGAGAAATTAAATAGAATGGGTGAATTGGCTAGACCGCATTTAAAAGTAGCACAGCATATGATGAAACAGGAAGCAGACAAGAGATCAAAAATTCGTTAGTGGGAACAAAGTGTTAGTATTAATACTGGTCGTAGGCGAACCTTTAAAAACAAGGTTTAGCGGGCCTTATCAAATTGAAAGGAAATTGAGTGAGGTAAATTATTGATAGGAATGTCAGATAGAAGGAAAACTCACAGTGTGTTGTGTGAATATGCTCAAACAGTAATTTGATAGGGAAGGAAAGCAAAAGGAGAATGTGGTACTGGTTACGCCTCAGAGTGAAAACCTAATCCAGATGACTCTGAATTTGATATTCCTCAAATTAAATTGGAAAATGAGGAAGTTCTCAAAAATAGGATAAATTATTGAGTTACCTTCCAGAGCAATGTCATGACCCAAAAGAATTATTACAATCTCAGGGAGAGATATGTGGGAATAAGCTGGGAAGTACTAAACTGATTACATGTGATGTAGATATAGGAAATGCTGTTCCAATTGAGCAACAGCTTTCTCAGCTTAACCCTCTAAAATTGGCACAGGCTTCAAAAAGAGGCATGCTCAGAGATGACATAATCAAAGTGAGTTGTTGCAAAAGAAGCTCACCCATTGTGATGGGATCAAAACCAGGCGGTACCCAATGATTATGAGTGGACGATCGCAAAGTCAATGCAGTTACAAAATCCAATTTGTATTCTATTCCATGTTTGGAAGACTGTATTGAGAAGGTGGGGCAAGCAACTTACATTTCTAAGCTGGACTTATTCAGAGGATACTAGCAGCTACCTTTATCTGAAAGGGCAAAAGAAATTTTGGCTTTCGTGACACCAAATAGACTTTACTGGTTTAAAGTCATGCCATTTGGTATGAACAATGTGCCAGCCACCTTTCAAAGACGAACCAATAAGATCATTTTGGGGTTACCCAACTGTGTGGTGTACATCGGCGATCTGGTGATTTTTAGCCACACACAGGTGGAACATTTGAAGCATCTCGTGGAATTATTCGAACGATTTCAGTAGGTGGGCTTGGTGATAAACCTGGCTAAGAATGAGTTCACAAAAGCCCAAGTCACATTCCTAGGCCATTTCATTGGACATGGACAGATGGCCCCATGAGGTGTGAAAATAAAGATTATTAAGGAATTTCTTATATTGTCAATGAAGACAGAAGTAGTATGATTCCTGGGGCTGAGTGGTTTCTATCGAAAATTCGTACCGATTTTTGGCAGTGTGGTTCCCCCACTGGCTAACTTGTTGAAGAAGTGCAGAAAATTTCAGTGGACACAGCAGTGTCAGAAGGCATTTGACAGCCTGAAAACTGTGTTGGCCACTGCTCCGGTGTTAGCAACACCTAATTATGCAAAGCTGTTCAAGGTGGATATTGCTATGAGTAATGTGGGTGTTGATGCTGTAATCTTGCAAGAAGACAATGAGAGTATAGACAGACCTATTGGATATTTTTCCAGAAAGTTGAATATTCACCAAAAGGAAGATTCCACCATTGAGAAAGAGACCTTGAGTTTGGTGTTGGCTTTGCAAAATTACAACATTTATATTGCCAGTAATGTTTCTAAAAAATTGTGTATACTGATCATTGCCCCTAAATGTTTTTGGATAAATTTAATGATAAAAATACAAGACAGTTTAGAAGGACTGTTACAGACAAGCAATTTGAAAATTATAGATGTGGCAGTAGGAGAGAACGTAATTGCCGATCTGTTGTCACGACCTTGATGAAAGAAGATGGAGGTGTTTGGTGGCTGAAAAAACAGACTCAGGTGGACTGTAGTATTGAATGTTTGTATGCTTTGGTTTAGTGTAATGTAAATGTATAGTACTAACAGCGTGAGACTAATGCCTTTGAAAATAAAGCCATCTTTGTATCTTGATGGTTCATTTTTTTGAAGAGGGGAGGTGTGATGGTATTGTGCCTTTAAAAGAGATTTGTTCTGCACAATTTCTCTTGCAGAGAGGTGTTGCCACAGTGGTACTGAAATGTTTGCAGTGGGTAAACAGCTTTAAGCTCCCTGAGTTTTTTTTTTAAATTAGACAAAAAAAAAGCATGAGTGGGTGAGTCAGGTTCAAACAGACCCAGGATTTTTGTTTTGCTTTCTGTTGGGGTATGGAGTTGGCTGTTGAAGCTGATAGATACAAATCTATCTCTGCTGCAACAAAAAGCTTGAGTTCTCTGCTGCTAGATTGTTTCTTTCGGTGTTCCTTTCTCCCAAACTGAAAGGAAGATAGCACATGAGGAAAACCTGTTTTGCTGAATTTGCCTTTTCCAGGGATGTGTTTATGGAATGCTGCATTGGAACAGTTGAAGATTAGTAGTTAAATAATATATTATTTTATTAAGTAGTTAGTTATGCCAATTCTTCTACATTGTTTATATTTAACTGTGGTGTAAGAGTAAAGTGTGTTTTGCTTAAAGCCGAGTAGTATAACCAATCAAATCACATCTGGACCACAATGCCTTATACTTGCCTGGAAATAAAATAAAAAGTTAGGGTCTAGGCTATTCCCTTGATATATTTTGAAGGGGTTTGGTCTGATCCATAACATATGAGGTAAAGATGGGGATGCTGTGTTACAGTCAAACCCAGGCACAGTTTCCAAAGTTATTACAGTTCCAGATGAATACCCCCAAATCATTCAGCTCCCAGTGAGGAGGAACTGGCTCTCCTTTTTTACTCACCTGCCCCTTCAGTTGGTCGCAACAAGATGAGTTCAAAAGAGATTTCTCCCTTGTGGATGCCTTTCTGCCATATCAAATGATTGTTTTTAGTTAAAAGGAGCCAATTTAACAGGCTTCCTTGAACTAACAAAAGAATGAGTTTATTTGCTACAAAGGTGAAGGTAAAATCACCATTATCCAAGAGGACCATCAAGCTGTTCTCTCATTAGAGATAGAGGCAACTTGTGGTGGTTTAGAGATAAAAGGTACTGCAGATGCTGGAGAATCCGAGATAACAAGGCGTGGGGCTGGATGAACACAGCAGGCCAAGCAGCATCATAGGAGCAGGAAAACTTGACGTTTCCGGCCTAGACCCTGATGAAGGGTTTAGGCCTGAAACGTCAAGTTTTCCTGCTCCT
>JAHRHZ010000089.1:4640817-4650953 GCA_024137785.1 Ginglymostoma cirratum
ATCCAGCCCCACGCCTTGTTATCATGGTGGTTTAACCTGGGATTCACCACACCTCAGGCGAGGGTAAAGGTTGAGAAGGAGAAACCTTCATGGTAGCCTCAGCCAGTGTGCAAATTGAAGCCACAGTTTTTGGTATTACTCTGCATTGCAAATCAGCTGTCCAGCTGTCCTACTACCTCATTAGTTAATAAATGTGAGATGACATAATTACACAACACAAACACACAGACTAGGAATAAGACATGAGTCCAAAAAGAGAAGATAAAATGTACATGGATCCGTTTCTCTGGGTCATTCATGAAAGACAGATAGTTGAAAAGTCGTATTTGGGTTCTTGGCTTTGCAGGTTAGTTGAAATCCTTTTGTTCTTTCTCCTTATGATAGCAGTTGCCTGGCAGCAATCAGAGTGAGAGATTTCTTCTTGTCCTTTTTCCTTCTAACCAGCTCGCTGGCTAAGTGGCATCTAACACTGAGTAAGGAAGTTCTTTAATCTGCACCACTGGGGTAGCTAGTTGGTGGTTCTTTGACTGTGACTTTCACAGAATACTAGCACTCAAATATAGATACACCAGTCCACTAGGATACATAGACCAGAGTTGCAGTCAGTTTTTAAACCCATTTCTTGTATATTCCTGAAACAGCAAAACACAAAAGAATACCTGCAAGAGGTAGCTTTCTGCTGAGAGGGGGAAGATCAACCGGATCCCAAAACCAGCCCAGCTCATCTCCACCTCCCTAACCTGTCCTTCCTCCCACCTATCCCCTCCTCCCACCTCAAGCCCCACCCCCATCTCCTACCTACTAACCTCATCCCGCCCCCTTGACCTGTCTGTCCTCCCTGGACTGACCTATCTCCTCCCTACCCCCCTACCTACACTCACCTTTACTGGCTTCATCCCCGCCTCTTTGACTTGTCTGCCTCCTCTCCACCTATCCTCTCCTCTATCCATCTTCTATCCGCCTCCCCCTCTCTCCCTATTTATTTCAGAACCCTCTTCCCCTCCTCCATTTCTGATGAAGGGTCTAGGCCCGAAACGTCAAGCTTTCCTGCTCCTATGATGCTGCTTGGCCTGCTGTGTTTATCCAGCCTCACACCTTGTTATCTCTGCTCTCCCCTGTTATTTCTTTCCGTAATGTTTCTCTCTCTCTCTCTCTCTCATTCACTCTCTCTATCTCTCTCTCCCCATTTGAAGTTTCCTCGAAACCCTACAGGTGCAACTTTCCATGAGTCCCACGCAGAACTCTACCTGAAAGCAAATGAATTCACATCTGCAGTATGTTTTATCTCTAGTACTTTTTTAGAAAACAATGGAATTTTATATTTAAAGTTAAAAAATGTGCTCAATACTTTGGGGTTCTTATCCATCACCTTGACAGCGGCTGCAGGTGAAAATGAAAGACCTGCATTTCTATAGCACCTTTCATGACCTCATGATGTTTTACAGCTATTTAAGCATTTTTGAAGTGCAGTTACTATTGTAAGGCAAGAACACAGCAGCCAATTAGAACATGGCAAATTCTCCAAAACAGCAATGTGATAATGACCACATGTTTTTATGATGTTAATTAAGGGATGCATATTGGCCAGGACTCCAAGGTTAAGAATCCTGCCCTTCTTTGAATAGATGGGTTCATTTACATCCAGCTGAGAGGGTACACAGAACCTTGGTTTACGATCTCAACAAAGAGGCAGTAGTTCCAACAGTGCAGAACTTACGCAGTACTGCACTGAGCTATCAGCCTAAAATTTTGCATTCAAGTCTACAGGGAGACTTTAACCTAGCACCTTTTGTCTAAGGGTGTAGGAATGTTACTGATTGAGCCAGGGCTGCCACATTGCATGTGGTGGAGCGCCTGGGGTGATGATGCTTTCTGAAGTGGGACTCCTTAAAGAGGTCATGTCAACTTCAGTCATTACCGTGTTAGGATGAAGATGCAGTGTAAGGTCTAGCCGCCAGTCTGCAAACGAATCACCAACTAATAACCCTCTGTATGTCTTCACACAGCAAGGCACTCGAGTGCTGGGCTTAAAGATATTTGCATACTGAAGGATGTGCATGCAGGGCAATGTCTGATGGCTGGTGGGCAATGAATGATTGACGGGAGGTTTGTGTTTTTGCATCGGCTTCATCTAGCAGCAGAGCTTGCTTACTCTGCATTAAAGATAAAAGCAATGACGAATGAAATTTTAAGAAAAGCTGTAACACACCTATTGTGAAATTCAAGAATTTATGGGCGCGGTCTGGCACTTTCGGGATTCATCCGAAGTCAGCAATGTTTGCAGTAGTTTTTATTTGAATCCTTAAGACTCAGCTAATTTTGCGTCAAAGGCTTGTCGAGAAAGGTTTCTTCTAACTTTACTTTTTTGAAAGGCCACCTCAAAGAAAGTAACTCATTGCAGCATGTTGCTAACGTTTATATACTTGTCATCAAGTCACAATATATATTACTGTTCGTCCCCAGGACTGCCAAGACTCACATCATCAGCCTGAGTGTCAACTGAAACCAAAATGCATGGCTGCTTCTCATGATGTACATGTGGCAAGGCTTTTGGCCTGCAACCTTGATTTTCCATTGCTGTCCTGAGCAAATCAGCAGTATTGATATTCTAGTGCAACTTATGTATGTAAAGTTTCAGTCTTCACACCAGAATTCTAAATCTGTTACTAGGGAGACTGAAGCAATGTGGTAATGTTACTTGACCTTTCCATGACATGAGTTTAAATCCTACCACAGCACCTGAAAGTAGCTAAATTCAGTTCATTAACAAAAATTTGGAATAAAATTCTAGTCTCTTTCAAGAACACAAACATCTGGTTCAGCAATGTCCATCATTAGGATAGGGAATCTGCCGTTACCCAAGCTGACTGAAATGTGACTTCAAATCTACACCAATATGGTTGACTCTTAACTGCTCTCTGAAGTGGCCACTCAGTTACAGGCAGCTATTACCACCTGCACAAGGGCAGTTCAGAGTGGGCAATTATTGCCGGCCTTTTCATGGCACTGACATCCCTGGAACAAGTTAAAAAAAAAGGAGAGCTCGCAACAGAGTTAAGCAAAGGGTCATAAACCTGGAGTGGTAACTCTGTCTCTTCACATATGCTGCCAAACCTACTGAGTATTTCCAGCACCTGCAATATTTTGCTTTTATACAGAGCAGGAGGCAAGGCCACATGGCCCTTCAAGCCTGTTCTGTAAATGGCTGACTCCATTTACCTACCTTGGTACCATATATCTTTACCTAACAAAAATCTCTAGGTCCAGGTTTTGAAATTTTCAATTACCCCCCAGTTTTGGAGGGGAGAGCTCCAGACTTCCACTGTTTGTATGGAAGAAATTCTTCTAGACATCACTGCTGTTTAGACCAGCTCTATTTTTACCCACTAGAGGAAAACCTTTGTCTCTATCTGCCCTGTAGAATTGTTGAATTATCTGAAGCACCTTAATGAATTCACCCCTCAATCACTTAATCTTCTATACTCTGCATGAGAGAGGGTATACAGGCAATTTACAAAGATTTAGCTGGGACTGAAAATTGCAGCAATGAGGAAAGGTTGGGCTTGCTGACCTGAGAACAAAGGAAGCTGAGGAGAGATTTGATTGAGATGTACAAAATTGTGAGGAGCCTGAATAGAGTGGATGGGAAGGACCTTGTAGAGTGTTCAGTGATTGATATAAGGATTAAAGGGATGATGAGGAAACGTTTTACACCCAGAAGGTGTTGGAACGCACTGCCTGAAAGGGCGGTGGAGGCAGGAACCCTCAATTCATTTAAAGGGTGTCTGGATATGCATCTGAAGTCCTGTAACCTCCAGGGATATGGATCAAGTGCTGGAAAATGGAATTAGATTGAGTGGCCTGTTTTTCATGATGGACAGAGTGGTCTCCTGTGATGTAAATGTTTCTACGCTTTCTAAATAACTGAGAGAGTTGCAGGGGAGGTGGTTGTGCAGGGATGTAAGGAGTGGGTGGATGAGGGGCAGTATGTGAATTGCTCCTTAGGTGGCCCTGCGTGGATGTGATGGATCAAATGGCCTTGTTCAGTACTGTAAATATTCTATGATTCTAAGGAAATAGAAGCTTAATTTATGTGTCCATTCTAACCCTTTTAGCTTGGTTATTATTCAGGTGAATTTGCACTGCAGCCCCTCCAAGACTAATTTGCTTCCTGAGGTACAGTGCAAACAGCTGAATGTTATAATCCAGATGCAGTCTAACCAAAGCATATACAACTATACCATAAATTCCACCCCATGGAATTAAGGCTAACATTCCATTAGCCTTTTAAATTATTTTTGTACAAGCTGATCTGAAAATTGAATTCAACATCTGTCTTGAGATTGCTAGGAGAAACTTGAGTTTCATTGGATACTGTATCAGCTGCGTTGCTGATCTTTGCAAGGAAAGTTTCAGATATGTATATCCTTACTGTGATCAAAGAAACCAGTGTAGTAACAAAACTCATTGTGTATTCTGTAGAAGTAGAAGTGTTTGAACAGATTTTCCTGTCGCACTTTGAGACAAAATAATGTTTCCTTTTTTGTGGCTTTGCTTAAAGTCCCTCTCTTGAGACTTAAGTACATAATCCAAGCTGATACTACTGTGCAGTACAGAGGGATTGATAGAGGTCCCATCTTTTGGATGAGATATTAAACCAAAGATCTGCCTGGCCTCTTGGGTCCCATAGCCACTGTTTAAGAAGAACAAGGGAGTTTTCCCCTCCCCTGTGTCCTGGCCAAAAGTTCTCCCTCACCCAACATTGTTAACACTAATTGCCTGGCTATTATTTTGTTGTTGATTGTGGAAGCTGATCAGTCAGCTGGCTGTCTAATCGTTTTTTAATCTTAAGACCACCTTGAACAGTTCAACATTCCCTTTCCTAGCCCCCACCAACTAAAATCAACAGTAAGATTCTACACCATCTGTTGATTTTCGGTATATTTGTCTACCTTGGGATCCAACTGTTGACAAGAGCAGATGTAGACAAATAAATTGATCATCACCTCTAATGTGCCATTTCAGTCTTCAGATAACTGAAGAAAAGAGTATTTAAGGACCAGGATCAAACCTAAGACTAAGGTCATGGTTTACCAGGTAACAAAGATCCCCACAGTCCAATATGGTTTGCAGACTTTGGCAACATACAGCAGGCCATCTCTAAGCACTAGAGAAGTACCACCAGTAATGCTTTTGCAAGACCCTCCAGATCTGGTATCCAAAAAGGCGGTCCAGCATCAGCATCCTCTTCCAGGTCAACTTGCCCAGCATCCAGCTCTGCTGGGCAGGACATAGCATTCATATGCTGACACCTGAAGGATACATACATCCACATGCTTGATGCAACTACTCTATTCAGAACTCATTTGTGGCAGGTGATTCCCAGGAGGATAGCAGAAACACTTTAGAGCTGTCATCAAAGCATCCCTAAAGAGGTCAAACATTCCCACTGGCTCATGAGTTTCCAGTTTGTGCCTGTCTGAAATAGAGCAGGCTCATTCAGCACGGCATTGAGCACATCAAGAAACTTTGTTAGGAATGTGTAGAGGCAAAATCAAGGTGTCAGAAGAAGTGTATAAACCTCTAAACATATGTACCCAAAACATAAAGCACCACTTGCCCTTTATGTCAGCAGATTGCGCAATCGACTCATCAGGCACCTTAGAACCTATCAAACTAGAGTAGAAATAAGTCACCCTTGATCCTGAGGAATTGCCTCAAAAGAAAAAAAGGAAGAAGATTACATTACATTAATTGACATTAAGATGGCATTAATTGCATGACTGTGTGGTCCTGTTTGAAACTTCTTTAAGTATTAAGAAAGAAGGATAAGATAATCTTACATTTTTTCACTAATTGGGAGTTGTGTTGAGTTTTTTGGAGGGATTTTTGCCATGAGGCTGAGCGGGATTTGTGGCTGTATCTTTCAAAACACACCTTCATAAGTATTAAGAAAGAAGGCACAGCTGAAAGCTTGGGACTGATGTTATCTAGACCTTGACCCTTTGAGTGATCTTTGTTTTAAAGATGGAATGCATGACACTGTAGCTCATCAATACAGACCAGTTTAATGTGCTGTATTTGCTACTGAAATTGAAATGTGTGGAACGGGTTTAAGGTGAGTAAGAGGGAAATGTTTGAACAGACAAATTAGGAACCGGAGGAGGCCTCTCAAACCTGACAAGAAAATGTGTGGAGTTATTGTTCAGCTGTCACTTTTGGAAGAAAGCAAACAAAATTCTGGGCCAAGAAAAAATCAAGTCAAACAGTAAAATAACACATAATTCAGTTGGTAGCATGCTCTCATTAGACTTGGCAGGTTTTGGACATATGATTTAATCAACACTTTGGAGCAGTGCTGAGAGTTTTCTGTGTTGTTGGTGGTCTCTTTAAACAAGAAACTAAGAAGCTGACCAGATTTTGCTGTGTACGCTGGTTACTGCAATTGCCTGCAAAATGACAATGCCAACTCTTCAATGGCGGTGAAGAACCAAGTCCAACTGATGCCACATTCCATTCTGTCGATGGAATAAAGCCATAATTTTAGATTGAAGAAACAGCTGGATGATGGCAGGCACAGAAGGGAGGGCTCAGTGAATTTGGAGGTCTGACAAATTGCCCTTGATGAGGTTGCAGTAATGATCACATGCAGAATGTCTTGGAGCAATTCTTTTCTGGGTAAATGGTGAATGGTGTCCAGGTGCTCCACGCTCCTTTATCAGACTACTATTGACAATACTCTGGCAACAGCCTGTCCCTTCAAGCAGGAAAGCAGGTGGGGAAAATACCTTAAACAGCAAGTCTTGTGTGAAACTCAAGGTAAGAGCATCAGGAAACTAATAACAACAAGCTTTATATTCTGCAAGAGCAAGACAGTTTGAAAGACCCATTCAAATATCTAGGACTGAACCTTACATTTTTTTCACTAATTGGGAGTTGTGTTGAGTTTTTTGGAGGGATTTTTGCCATGAGGCTTAGCGGGATTTGTGGCTGTATCTTTCAAAACACACCTTCAGAAACTACCTACCCCGTTGCATGATATCCCTCACATTCAATCTATCCTTAACTTACCACATGCCATTTCCTGAACAACTCACCATTCAGCAGGTATCCACTGAAAGACCAGCATTCTTTGCGACCACATTATCTTTAAAAGGCTACTGTGCATGCCCCCGATGAGCATCGTCATTCTGAAGTTGCCTTACTTGGTCAAGGATGGAGTCTAATCACGTTAGAGTAGGGGAAGATGGCACCATGATTTTTCAACAGTCATCTGGTGGTCCTAGTCAAAGGAGTGGTGCAAAGGAGAGGTCTCCTCTTCCTAGAGCACTGGCAGAGGAGGCTGCATCACCAGATTATGTTCCCACACTTTGTAAGCCTAATGTTCCCCATAGGGTGTCAGCATCTGAGCTGGTAGGGGAGTGCAGGAGGCAGCTTCGCTGATGCTTCCTCTGAGGCCTCAGTACTTTCAACCTCAGAGGTTGAGAAGGTGGCTTCTCTGGGAACCAGCCATTTCTCCAGGGTGGTGGACATTCTGCTGGTACCTGAAAGAAATATGGGTGAGAAAGCATACTTTCTCCAGCTTGGCTTCACTGTCAAGTAGGCTCCCTCCATGCCAGCTGCACAACCAAGGAGTACATGTACCGATGTCATGGGAGAGAAAGGAAGAAGAAAGGTTATTGAAGGCACTTGACAATGCACTATATATTATTTGGTACTTTTCTACAAACGGCACAGTTTTGACCTTACATCTGGTTATTTGGGTGGCTGTGTAGCTCACACTGTCATTATTCCAGCATGAAACATTGCTTCACGATCATACAGAATGTATAATAGGTTGATGTCTGTGTTGGAAGCTGGCTGCAGCATGTGGAAGAAGATGAACAATGGTGTCCTGCTGACAGCATTGTCCCTCGTCCTACTATATCCCCTTTCTTTCCCTTGCCTCTGTGTCCAAAGGTGTTGGTGTGAATGAAGTAGTCAGTGATGTCTGGGGAAGGGAGCTGCACAGCAAACAGGGAGCCAATGCATTGGGATGGCCAGTGATTCGGGACCCCACAGGTCTGTGTCATGTACAGTGCATGGGGCTGTGTGTAATATTCTTGCCCTCTAAAGGCCCTCACATCAATGTGTCCTGCAGCCCCCTCCCTCACAAGTTGAGACACCTACTCCACCAGCTCTGAGTGTGATCATACTCATTTTCTTTCACATTTTACCCTTTTGACTTCCAGCACCATGGAAGGCGACTGTGAGTGCTCTTCAGCCAGTAGCTCCCAGCCTTTGCCTTGACGTATTGGTAAGGCCCAAACATCCATATCCTGATAGCCCTCTCTGTGAACCTAATAAGCATGCTATGTGCCTACTTTGCAAGGTCCTCACTCAACACATCTACATGTGCCTTCATGTACCCACCCTCCCCCCGCCCCTGGTTATATGAGGTGACTATACCAGATGACTCTTTGAAGCCAGGGTGCTTCTGGCCGTGGATGAATTCCCCTCCACATGATTCCTTTCTAACTTTGCATTACGTATCCCCTCCTTATGAATATTGTTGCCCCACTTCACAATTGTTATTCTCCATCACCACACCCCCCGGCCCCGGCCCAAAGAATAGTTTTTCCAAGTCTCATTCCTGCAGCAGCCTATTTTTCCCATAGTTTCTCTGGACAGACCCAAGAGACTGACCGTGACCTATTTCCTTGATCAACCTAACCAGACAATCCCAGATGAGAAGTGCCCAGACACCTGACTGGTGGCTTCACATCTCCCTGACTGCACTAGCCCTACCCCTAGGCTGGCCAACATGGAGCCACAGATGAGATTGGCTCCCCAGACTGCAGAGACACAGATCCCCTGACTGAGAACACCCCAGTTGGCTACCTGATTGCAACCAATCCATGGGCTTGTATTGGTGACTGCCCTTGATTTACTGTGTTGGACCTCCCTGACTGATGGCTGTCTCCATGGGGTTCAGTGAAGACTACTCTCCTAAGACTTAAGATATGGCTACCTCTTGCTGCACATATAGTGAGCCTGCCACTTAAGTGGACAGCACATGGTGCAGGTGTGTGATTTACACAACACAGCAAGATGTACATACCCTTGACTGACTACTGATAACAAGGCAAACTGACTGGTCATGTTACTGCATTAATTGGCAAGGCATGGATACCGTGAGCATCCAGGTAGGCGCTACATAAGCAAATACTCAGAGAACAAACAAGCAACCATGAGATGCAGCCTGGTCCAATCTGTGAGCTGGGTGCCTGTCTCTGTATGCAAAGCGTCCTTGCTGCAGCCTTATAGAGTCATACAGCAAGGAAACAGACCCTTCAGTCCAAGCTGTCCATGCTGACCAGGTATCCCAAATGAACTAGTCCCATTTGCCTCTGTTTGGCTCATATCCCTCTAAACCTTTCCTATTCATGTACCTGTCCAAATGTCTTTTAAATGTTGTAATTCTACCCTCCTTTACCATTTCCTCTGGCAGTTCATTCCATATATGCACCGCCCTCTGTGTGAAAAAGTTGCCCTTTAGGTGCCTTTTAAATCTTTCCCCTCTGATCCTAATTGTATGCCCTCTAATTTTGGACTCCCCTATCCTTCATAAAGGGCCTTGGCCATTCACCTTATCTATCCCCCTCATGATTTTATAAACCTCTATTAGGTCACCCCTCAGCCTCTATTGCTCCAAGGGGAAAAGTCTCAGCCTACCCATCCTCTCCTTATAACTCAAACCATCTGGTCCCAGCAATATCCTTGTATATTTTTTCTGCATCCTTTCTTGTTTTACTAGATCCTTCTTAGTTGTTAATGTGTCCTGCAATACAGCTGTATGCTTCCTGAGCAGCCTGCACTTGAATTGGAGGGGTGCCATGATGCTTGTGAGGGTTGGCAAATGCCGGATGCCGATGTCCATAGATGAGGGGTGCACGCAGCTGGTGCCCATCGATCATACAGTGAGATACTATTTGTCCTAAAGAACGTGGAGGTCCTTTGGATTACAGGGTGAGCTGAAGTCGCCAGGTACTGTTCTGAATGCCATGCCAAGATTTCTCAATGTCTAGAGATAATAGGTACTGCAGATGCTGGAGAATCCGAGATAACAAGGTGTGGAGCTGGATGAACACAGCAGG
>JAHRHZ010000089.1:4651353-4676822 GCA_024137785.1 Ginglymostoma cirratum
ACCCTTCATCAGAAACCTGATGAAGGGTCTAGGCCCGAAACGTCAAGCTTTCCTGCTCCTGTGATGCTGCTTGGCCTGCTGTGTTCATCCAGCTCCACACCTTGTTTTCTCAATGTCTAGCTTATTTGGCATACTTTGTAAGATAGGAAACAGAACATTATTGAGGGGAGTTGGCCAATTAACAAGGCATTTAACAAGCATTAATCCCCCTTAATTAGCAACTTGGCGCTGCCTAGCGAGAAACTCTCTATGCTGCCCAGTAGAAGCAAAAAAGGTATAGCGAGACGCTCCCAACGATAAATTAGACCTTGTTGAACTTCTTGTCTGATTCTGCCAAAAAATGCACCCTAGCCCAATATAGTTGCTCAGACCTCTATAATATTCCACCTCTAGGAAATCAATAGATTTATCAAGCGTAATATCAAAATAGGTTAAAGTCTTTCCTGCGTAACTAATTGAGATTGAGATCCAAGATTTTAATAGCATTGTTAGGGATTGGGCGTTCCTTCAAGGTTTCAGAATTTGGATGCTCAATAAATCTTGCAGTACAAAGAATCTTTTAATAGCTCTTCACATTTTGTGTGGAACGTCTCTATCAGTCGTGGAAAGTGAACATGATCTAGTCTGATCTCTGAATAGGGCAATGAAAGAATACTTTGTTTACCTGACTGCGTAGCTTTCTGCCCTGAAGTGAAAGTTTTTTACTTCTGTAGTTCTGACATTTGTATGCTAACCACTAGAGAAAATATTTAGAGTTTTTTGGATGACATTACCTTCCAAATTCATTTGTCAGCCATTTAGTCTTTACCCATTCAATAATTTTATAATGTCGTGTTGCCTGCATTATACTACAAGAATCATACTTGCAGAGGCATGCAACTGTGCTTTATAAATTACCTTCCTTTAACAGGTAACAACGCGAATTATCAGTTAATGTATTTTTTTAGCTGGTTTCTTTTTGACTGAGGGAGGAACATTGGCTAGGACATCAAGAGGAATTTCAGCTTTGTTTTGAACAGTGGGATCTTTATAAACCAGATGGTCAGATGGGTAGTCCCTTCATTTAATACCACACCCAAAGAATGAAACCTCTAATAAGACTGCTTGGATTGAAGCTGATGCAAGCTACAAAGAAGCTACAAGACAGAAAATAAATCACAGAATTGTTACAGTACAGAAGGAGGTCATTTGGCCCATTGTGCCTGCACCAGTCCTATTCCCCAGTGCCAATCTCTTGCTTTTCCCCTGTATCCCCTACACACTATTGCTATCCAAATAATGATCCAATGCCCCTCTTGAATGTCTCAATTGAACCTGCCTTCACCACCTTTCCACGCAGTACATTCCAGACTCTAACTTCTCACTATGTGAAAAAGATTTTTTCATACATCACCTTTGCTTCATTTGCTTATCACTTTAAATCTCTGCCCTCTCGCTCTTTTCGCTTTGGTAAGTGGGAACAGCTTCTCCCTATCTACTTTGTCCAGTCTGCTCATGATCTTGAAAACCTCAAACAAATCATCTTTCAGCCTTCATCGCTCTAAGGAGAACAGTCCCAACTTCTTCAATCTATCCTCATAACTAAAGTTTCTCAGCCCTGAAGCAATTCTTGCAAATCACTTCTGCACGCTCTCCAATGCCTTCATATGTTTCCTATAGCGTGGGGCCCACAACTATGCATAATACTCCAGCTGAGGTCTAACAAGCGTCTTGTACAAGTCCAACATCACCTTCCTGCTCGTGTATTTTGTGCCCTAATAGCTCAGTTGGCTGGATAGCTGGTTTACAATTCCTGCACCAGCTAAGGTTATCATAAAGGACTCTCTTCGACCTCTCTCCTTGCCTGAGGCTTGGTGACCCTCAGGTTAAACTCACCACTAATTGTCTCTCCCTAACGAGAGACCAGCCCTATGCTTTGATAGGACAATGGTGACTTTACCTTTTAGTCTGTGCGACTATTAATAAAGCCGAGAACACTGTATGCTTTATTAGCTACTCCCTCCACCTGCCCTGCCACTTTTTGTCATCTGCACATAAGCACTCAGGCCCCTCTGCTTTTGCATCCCCTTTATAATTGTATCCCTAATTTTATATTGTTTTTCAATGTTCTTCCTACCAAAGTGCATCACCTCACACTTCTTTGCATTGAACCTCATCTGCCATCTCTCCATCCACTCCAACAACTTGTCAATGTCCTTTTGGAGCTCCACACTGTACTCTCCACAGTTTACTAGCCTTTCAAGTTTAGTGTCATCTAAGAGCTCTAAATTGTCCTCTGCATATCAAGATTCAGATCATTAATAATTATCAGGAAAAACAAGGGTCCTAATATGAAACCCTGGGGATACTCCATTACAAAGCTTATTCCAGCTCGAAAAATATCCATTGACCATTATACTCTTTTTCCAATCACACAGCCAATTTTGAACCCTATGAATTCAGTGAGGCAGGGGTCAGGTGTGGTTCAGTCAGTAGTACCCTCACTGCTGAGTCAGTATTGGTTGTGCGTTCAAAACTCTCAGTTGATATTGCAGTGCAATATTCAGGGAGTGCTGCACTGTTAGTGGTGCCAACTTTCAGATGAAATATTAAACTGTCATCCCTTTCAGTGGTGGTAAAAGGCCATAACACTTATTTCAAAGAGATGGGTTGATTGTGTTGGGAGTGCTCAGTGTCCTAGGCCAATACCACGAAAAGAGGTCGTGTAACAATTGTCATATTGCTGTTTGTGGGATCTTGCTGTGCTTAAATTGGCTTTTATGTTTCTTCTGCTACAACAATGTACACTTCTAAAGTGTTTCATTGACTGTAAAGTG
Source organism: Ginglymostoma cirratum (assembly GCA_024137785.1). Taxonomy (NCBI): domain Eukaryota; kingdom Metazoa; phylum Chordata; class Chondrichthyes; order Orectolobiformes; family Ginglymostomatidae; genus Ginglymostoma; species Ginglymostoma cirratum. The sequence continues at coordinate 4,654,170 of JAHRHZ010000089.1, forward strand.
CTTTGGGACAATCTGAGGGCATTAAAGGAGCTACAGTAATGTAAGACTTTCTTTTTTAACGTTAATGGGGAAGGAAAATCTTTGGGTGGCTTGAACTCTATGAACGAGCTTGTTTGGATTTAAACGATTGTCAAATTCTTTTGTTTAAGCACATCATGTCACGCCAGCAATTGTGCTGAAATGTGAGATTCCAATTTTTTTTCCAAAACTGCACCTGGGTTTGACTTTTACTGCATTAATTTTGTTTAACTGGACCTTTCCTGCTTGAAAACTTCAAGATTAAATACCACAACAAATTCTTTCAGTGAAAAAAAGATTACTGGGCCACACCCTACACTCTACAGCTCTCCTCCATAAATCATCATGTGGTGTTGGGGTGGTAGCTACAGAATATAGAACCCAAATGAGGCAATGGCTTCAAGTTGCCCAGTCTAAACCTGCCTTACACTAATGTAAAAATAGTTAGGCAGGTCCAGACTCGGCCTCACATCGCTATTGGCTTAAATGGCAAGAATGAAAACAGGATTGTTTTACTGCCCATATTTCATTTCTAAAAACTACCAGCTAAGCAATGCCTAGCTGAGGCTGTCTGGTGTAAAATTAGTCTAATCCTGTTTCTTTTTGGTTGTAACATCATAGATGGGGCCATCGGTTTTCTTCACACTGAACTCGCAAAACTGCACATCTCAGAATAGAACAGTGACAAGTGAATTCATATTGAGCTTTAATGTGGTAAAGCCTCCTGTGATACATTGCAGGAACATAATTGGAACAAGTTTAAAAACAAGCTATGTAAGGAGATATGAGGAAAGACCTTAAAGAAGATGGATGTGTGGACAGGTTTAGAAATTAAATATCAGAGCTCACCTTTTGACATCTGAAAGCATCGCCTGACTATTTTGCATCGGCAGAAAACCGAGTTCAGACCGAACAGAATGTGGTAAAATTGGGGATGCACATGAGGCCAGAATTGGAGGAGTGCACACATCTCAGAGATTACAGACATAGGGAGAGGTAACACCTTGGAGAAATGATCAGAATTTTAAAATTGTGGTGTTGTGAGATAAGAAGGCAAGAGAGGTGAAAGCGTAGGAGTGATGGGATTGTGGGACTTGCTAGAGTCCTAGCTAAAAGGATGGAGAGTTGCTGAAGTAGAAAGTTGGTGATTGTATCAAAGGCTACAGAGTTGTCAAGAAGGTGAAAGAGGGAAAGTTGATTTTGAGAACTCACACAGGATGTGATTTCTCACGATTTGAAAATCCAAACACAACCACGTGTTCCCTCATCTACCCTGCTAATTGGAACAGGGCCAAAGAAAAGAAAGCAACCAAATGTATCAGCCAACATGGGGCTAAGAATAGAAGTTGTATGGTCAACAGTTTAGTGGGATTAAGATCAAGAGAGCAGGAGGTTTGTCTCATGGACAAGACAAGCTTAGAGAGGGTACAAGACAGGATGGGATTTCAGGGCTAATGGGGAAACCTTTGTTTGACATGGTGGGCTGGGGGAAGGGAGGAAAGTGGCAGAGACAGGTGAATGTATGGCCTCAACATTTGGGACAAAATTAGACAGAAAATTCTTCACGTTGCAGTGGACAATGCAAAATATATAGAGTCATAGAGATGTACAGCACAGAAACAGATCCTTCAGTCCAACTCATCCATGCTGATCAGATATCCTAAATTAATCTAGTCCCATTTGCCAGCATTTGGCCCATATCCCTCTAAACCCTTCCTATTCATTTACCCATCTAAATGCCTTTTAAATGTTGTAATTGTACCAGCCTCCACACTTCCTCTGGCAGTTCATTCCACACATGTACTGCCCTCTGCCTGAAAAAGTTGCCGCTTAGGTCCCTTTTATATCTTTCTCCTCTCATCTTAAACCTATGCCAGCTAGGTTTGGACTCCCCTACCCTGTGGAAAAGACCTTGACTATTCACCCTATCCATGCCCCTCATGGTTTTATAAACCTCTATAAGGTCACCCCTCAGCCTCCAACGCTCCAGGGAAAATACCCCCAGCCTATTCAGCCTCTCCCTGTCGTTCCCCCCAACCCTGGCAACAGTGCTTTAACCCTACACAAGTTAATAAGGTTTACCTCCAATGACGTATGAGTAATTTGATATAAATGTTCACTGCTTGGAGTCAAGTTGTGAGAAACTATTAGATTTAAAAAGAAATGTTGGTTATGTTCCAAAAATGGTTGACTGTGCCCCTTTAACACACAATTCTATGTTCAGAGTCGAACTTCGTAACTGACTGGAGCTTGGAAGCAGAAGGAGGACACTTAGCTCCTTCAGCCCTTTCTGTGCTACACTGAATCATGGTTGATGTGAGACCCAATTCTATTCCAGGGTGGCTAGTGATTTCTGAAAGTTGCACTCTTCCACAACCACATCTGCTATATATGCGGGTCAAATTTGTGAAGCTGGTTATCTTTCCCACTCAACCTATTGTCATGACAATGATAATTGTTTCCAGTCCTTTTTCAAATTTGCATGGACAAAAAGCTTCCCAGAAAGCTGAACTTAGATCAATGAACAGGAGAGGGCGGGCTGACTTCCATGAAATCTATGTTCAGCATGTTTAACCACGAACAGAAATACTTTTTCAAAATGTTGACACATTGTTGCAAAATTGAGGCCAGCTTCAGGATAAATGCGCTGTATGGACGTTGACAGAAGTATTTGGTTTTTACATTTCTTTTTGTCTGGTTTTGGCGTACTTTAAGATGATGGTGAAGTGCTGCCTCTTTTCTCATTCTCAGACAACAGTCAATTCATCACTCTTTGCCTGCAAGGGCTTTCGTTACAGAGTATGACTGTACACACCCTGTGAGGAAATATGCACTCAAGCAGTTCTTGACCACCCTGACTAGTTTGGGAGCATTCCTTCCAACATTTATTCAACATTATGATTACAAGACTTGGGTTACTGCATGAACAGGCTGGGAATGATTCTGAGGTTATCCTCCCAACCCACTGGAGCCTTTCAATGTTTGTGATTTGCTCTGCAAAATCACACCACATTGAGTTAGAAATGTGACCAAAACAGGTTCCATTGATAAAAAGACATATCAGCTCAAAATATATGTGTGGTTTGAACAAAGCCATTGTATTCCTTTTTTGTGACTATTTCATAACACTCAGAAGACACTTCTTACAAGGACATGCAAAAAAGTTCAGAAATATCAATTTCATAAGCCTGCAACGCAAACATTTAATTTGTTAGCATTTTTGGAAATTTGTGCTATGGTGATGCACTATGTCAAAGAGCTGGGGCAAGATAAATACAATTTTGAGCTTTTTAGCCATTATCAAAGTCTTGTACCTTATTTACCCAACCCTGAGCTGTGATCATGTTCATAAACTCAGGGATATCTATACTCAACAGTGGAATAATCTGCACTTCAAGCATTCAGTTTCAACATTAAGCACAACCAAGTCAACTACAATATACATTGATATAGACCAAAGCCCCCTCTGGTCTGCCCCCAAGCACACATCTCAACTCCAGATTCAGAAGAATGTTTCCCTATTACACCAATGTGACATGTTCTATTTCCAACCACAGCCAGCTTAAGAGCTCTGAATGAAATTGTCTGTTCAGGTCAGAGTCATGAGCCTATTGTGCACTAGGAACTGGATTGAGGTTCTCATTGGACGTGTCTTTATACAGTGACTAAAATTGACACATAAGTTTTATATGGTTGCATTGAATCTTTAAAAATCTTTATGCTGATTGACAAATGAGGCAATGATGAGACATTAGGCAAACTTTCAGGCAGTGAGTGGGTGGATCTGGAAAGCTCTGTCTGAAAGCATGGTAAAGGCAGATTCAATCACAAGAGTGTTGGATCATTATCTGAAGAGAAACATTTTTCAAGACTACGGGGAAAAGGCAGAAAAGTGGCACACGGTTCTTGTAGACAGCTGGCACAGACACAACAGTGTGAATGGTCACCTGCGTTGTAACCAATTAATGATTCAATGAAAAGCTTTACAAAATTTCTAACAGCAGTGATATGGGAGGGGTGGGTGGTTGTGAATGGACAGGTTCAGCTAGAGTAATGGTAAGGGATAATATGTTTGAGCTCGACATACTGAGAATTGATTGTCCTGTATCCTTCAGATAGGCTTGGAGCATAGAGTTAAACAAAGATCTACATTAATATAGCACCATTGACAACCTCAGAATGTCCCAAAGCAGTTTTTAGCCAGTAAAGTGCTTTTTTGAAATGTAGTCACTGTTGTAAGTGCAGGAAGATATCATAAATAGCAATGTGGTAAGATAGTTTTTTTTTCTATTTGATTATGGGATTAAATAAGGGACAAGACACCGGGGCTAACTTCCTGCTTTTCTTCAAATTAGTTCCAGGGAATGTTTTATGCCCTTGAGAAGGAAGACAAGGTGTCACCTGAAAGATAACACCTCTGACAATGCAGCATTCCCTCATACTTCCACTGGAGTTTCAGCCTGGATTTTTATGCCCACATCTCTGGAGTGGAACTTGAACTGACAACCTTCTGACTCAGAGGCATAAGTATTGTCAACTGAAACACCAACTAACAATTCAACTATACCTGAACATAGAACTCACTTTCTTCTGTGCCCGAACTGTAGAGACAAACACATAATTTATGTTCAAGCTCCAGTGCAGTGCTGAGGGAGTGCTGCACTGTTTGAGGTGCCATTTTCCAGTTGAGACATTGAAGTGGACTCCCATCTGGCCCCTTGGTGGATGTAAAAGATCCCGGGGCACTATTTTAAAGAAGAGCAGGGGAATTCTCCTTGGTGTCCTCACCAAACTTTATCCCTCAATCAACATCACAACAAACAAGTAATCTGTTCATTATTATATTGTTGCTTGTGGAAGCTTGCCATGCACAAACTGGCTGCAACATTTCCTACATGACAGAAGTGATTACATTTTAAAAAGCACTTCAAGAGGCTAGAATTAGTCACCAACAGAGCTCTAGCTGGCAAAAGAAACAAAGCTATGGAAGGAGTGAGGCCATGCAGAAGGTTGAAAATGAAGATGAGATTAAAATTGTGCCATTGCTTAGCTGGGAATCACTGTAAGTCAGCAGGAACAGGGGAGCTGAATGAGTGGGACTTCGAATGAGTTAAGACACAGGCAGGAGAGTTTTGAATTACAGGTTCTGGAAAGCTGGAAAGACCTTTGTCAGGATTGCATGAGAATAGTCAAATCTAGAGATAACAAAGGCGTGAATGAGGATTTCAGCAGCAAATGAGCAGAGACAGGGGTACAGTCAGGCAATGGTATGGAGGTGGAAATTGATCGTCTTAGTGATTGGGCAAATACCTGATCCAAAACACATGTTTGTGTTAAATATGACATTAAGGTTGAGAACAGTCTAGTTCAGCCTCAGATAGTTACGAGGGGGAGGATTAAGTCAATGGCTAGGCAATGGAGTTTGGGACAGGAACCAAAGGCCATGATTTCAGTTTTTCCAGTGTTTAATTGGAGTAAATTTCTGCTCATCTGACAGTCTGACAATTTAGAGGTGGTGCAGCAGTGAGAGAGGTGCTGAGGCAGAGATGGGTGTCAAGTGCATTAGAAGTTGGAGAGGCCCAAGGATCGTTCCTTGGGAGATACTAAAAGTAACAGTGCAGGAGTGGAAAGAGAAGTCATTGCAAATGATTGTCTCTTGATAGAATTAGATAAATGAGAATGGAACCAGGTGAGAGCAGTCCCACCTAGTTGGATGTCAGTAGAGAGGTGTTGGAGGAGGATGGCGGGGTCACCTTGTCAAAGGCTGAAGATAGGTTGCGAAGGATGAGGAAGTATAATTTACTCTTGTATGTATGGATACCTGGAGTGAAATACAAGTTACAGTACACAGTAACAGCTAATGGGAGGTGCTATCTAAAAGCCACAATCATAGATACCTGAGGCTGTAATCTGTAATTAATAGATTCTGAAGTTAATATCTGTGCTAGTATCAGTATATAAACTGGATACTCTAGACATGTTCTGTGATATTATATCTCCCATAGTTAAGATCAGTACCTATAGTGCTTAACATGGATTTATTTGAGCAGAGGGTATTAATACCTGTTTATTCCTGAGTTGTGGCATTGCGTGCCGTGTAGTATTATTTCTGTGTCATTAAAAGACACTATTCTATTGTGCAAACTTGTCTATGAATAGCTAAAAACAGGAGTTTCAATGAAGTGTGCAATGCTACCATGCCTCCCTTAAAGGAAGTAAAAATTTGCTTATCAGTCTCATCACTCCACCAAGCAACCCTGCTGATACATGACTAGATCTTATCCTATTATATGTATTTCAATGTGCCTTCCAAACAAAACATAAAATGTTCAAACATAGTTTGAAATTTCAAAAGCATCATTGACAATTGTTGAATGAGGCGACCATTTTATTTGTCCAAATAATCCCTCTGTTGCTTTATTATTCCATAATAAATGATGCAAAGTAATTACCAAATGGAAGACATCTGTTAAAAAGCTCCTTCCACTTAGTCAAAGTAGCAGTTTTAATGTGCTCTCATTAATTATTAGTCAATTATTAGACCTGGCTTCTGTACTGGTGCTCTCATCTCCAACAGAAAGCATTCTTACTAAATAATGCTTCAGTTATAACCATATGTGTTTTCCATGTGTTGTTGGGAACGTTTTTTTTTAAATTTCCCTAAATCAGTTAGTCAAGAATAGTACAGTTACCATGGTAGATATCAGTAAGAATGACATCCTTACCAAGCATGAATCCAGAAGCAAATTATAATGAAGTGCTTACAATAATTGTCCTTAAGAGATATTAAATAACTCAGTTATGAAAACATCAAATGCTGGAAAATGTTCAGCAGGTTTGGAAGCTTTTATGGAAAGAGAAAGAGAGCTAACACTTCAAACCTTTCATTTGAATTGTCCTCATGAACTGGTCATTATCTCAATGTTGTTTGTAGGTACCTGCTGTGTACAGATTGGCAGTCATACTTCCTACAGCACTTCATTGGCCGTAAAATTCTTGGGGCGTCCTTAGGTCATGCAAGGTGCTATATAAATGCAATTCTTTCTTTCAATCAGAATGGATAAAGAATGGACTCTCTGTGGAACTCTGAGGTTTGAGGGACAGTTTAGTCATTTTGTTTGAAACCTGTATGACCTAAATGCACCATCTCACCATCTCCATCCCTCTCCATAGTCTGCAGATTGCTCTAAAAAAGTACAAGTCTGCCAAATTGGAAAATAATCTAGAATTTTTTATTTCCACTTGATTGTGTACAGAAAACTCCACATACAGTAACAGTTTAAACCTACGAAACCTATCACTATCCAGACGGAGTCTCTACTAAATACCTGATCCAATATGTGAAAAGAATTAATAAATTGTTCAGGCCAACCCCGCAATTCCCACTCCCTGCTTCACTAAAGAATGTGGTTTCCAATTTATGCTTTACTCTTACCAATGTATCAATGCATTTTTCTGACAGAGCTACTCAAACAAGTATGCTGCTTTGGAAAATGTAGGAGGTGATGGACTCTCAGGGGAACGTGGCACTGACAGCCAGGTTTCTGGTACCGAGACTGGCTCTAATGTAACAAGGGGTACGCCAGGTTCCAAAAAATTGGTTGTGATAGGGGACTGTCTAGTCAGAAGCACACACATGATGTTTCTGCGGCCGACAGTGAGACATCAGAATGGTGAGTTGCCTCCCTGGTGCGAGGATCAAGGAGAGGGTGCAGAATATTCGCAAAGGAGAGAGTGATCAGCAGGAGGTCGTTGTACACTTTGGTACCAATGACAAATGAGGGGAAAAGGATGACGTTCTGAGGACAGAATATAGGAAATTAGGCAGGAGGTTAAAAAGTAGCTTCTTGAGGATAGTAATATCTGGATTGCTCCCTGTACCACGAGCTAGTGAGGGTAGGAATAGGAGGATAGAACAGATGAATGTATGGCTGAGGAGCTGGTGCAGAGGTGAAGGATACACATTTTTGGATCATTGGGATCTCTTCTGGGGTAGAAGTGGTGTGTATAAGGATGGATTGCACCTGAATTAGAAGGGGACTAATGTACTGGTGGGGAGATTTGCTCGAGATACTCGTGAGGATTTAAATTAGTAATGGGGTGAGAAAAGAGATCAGTCTGAGGCTGGTGCAGTTGAGAAAAGGAGCAAATCAAACAGTCAGTGCAGACAGGAACAAAGCAGAGAATGAGGTGGGACTGATCAATTAAACTGCATTTATTTAAGTGCAAGAGGCCTAACAGGTAAGGGACATGAACTCAGGGCATGGTTGGGAACATGGACTGGGACATCATAGCAATTACAGAGATGTGGCTTAGGAGCGGACAGGACTGGCAGCTTAATGTTCCAGGGTATAGATGCTATTGGAAGGATAGAAAGGGGAGCAAGACAGAAGGGGGAGTGGTGTTTTTGGTTCGGGATAACATTACGGTTGTACTTAGGGAGGATATTCCTGGGAATATGTCCAGTGAAGTTATTTGGGTGAACTGAGAAATAAGAAAGAGATGATCACCTTTTTGGAATTGTACTATAGACCCCCCAATAGTCAGTGGGAAATCGAGAAGCAAATTTGTAAGGAGGTCTCAGTTATCTATGAGAATAATAGAGTGGTTATGGTAGGGGATTTTAACTTTCCAAACATAGACTGGAGCTGTCAGTGTCAAGGGCTTGGATGGAGAGGAAGTTATTAAGTGTGCACAAGAAAATTTTCTGATTCAGTATATGGATGTATCTAATAGAGAAGGTGCAAAACTTGACCTTCTCTTGGGAAATAAGGCAGGACAAGTGACTGGGGTGTGTCTGTGGGGGAGCACTTTGGGGCCAGTGACCACAATTCTATTAGTTTTATAATAGTGATGGAAAAGGATAGACCGGATCTAAAAGTTGAAGTTCTAAATTGGAGGAAGGCCAATTTTGATGGTATTAGGCAAGAACTTATAAAAGTTGATTGAGGGTGGCTGTTCACAAGTAAAGGGACGGCTGGAAAGTGGGAAGCCTTCAAAAATGAGATAACGAGTGTTCAGAGACAGTATGTTCTTGTTACTGTGAAGGGCAAGGCTGGTAAGTGAAGGGAATGCTGGATGACTAGAGAAGTTGAAGCTCTGGTCAAGAAAAAGAAGGAAACATATGTCAGCTATAGACAGCAGGGATTGAGTGAATCCCTAGAAGAGTATAAGGGCAGTAGGAGTATACTCAAGAGGGAAATCAGGAAGGCAAAAAGGGGATATGAAATAGACTTGGCAAGTAGGGTTAAGGAGAATCCAAAGAGATTCTACAAATACATTATGGACAAAAGAGTATCTAGGGAGAGAACAGAACCCCCTTAAAGATCAGCAAGGCTGCCTATGTGTGGAATCACAGGAGATGCATGAGATCCAAAACACGTATTTTGCATCAGTGTTTACTGAGAAGAAGGATATGGAAGATAGAGAACTTGGGGAAATAAATAGTGATATCTTGAAGTGTCCATATTACAGAGGAGGAGGTGCTAGGTGTCTTAAAATGCATAAGGGTGGATAAATCCCTGGGACCTGATCAGGTGTACTCTAGAACTCTGTGGGAAGCTAGGGGAGTGATTGCTGGCCCCTTGCTGAGATATTTGTACTATTGAGAGCCACAGGTGAGGGGCCAGATGATTGGAGGTTGGCTAACATGGTTCCATTACTTAAGGAAGGGAGTAAGGAAAAGCCAGGGAACTATAGTCCGGTGAGCCTGACGTCAGTGGTGGAAATTGTGTCTCACTAACTTAAGTTTTTTGAAGAAGTGATGAAGAAGATTGATGAAGGCAGAGCGGTGACGTTGTCTGTATGGATTTCAGTAAGGCATTCGACAAGGTTCCCCATGGTAGACTGGTTAGCAAGGTTAGATCACATGGAATACAGAGAGAGCTAGCCATTTGAATATAAATTGGCTCAAAGATAGGAGAAAGAGGGTGGTGGTGGAGGGTTGCTTTTCATACTGGAGGCCTGTAACTAGCAGCGTGCTGCAAGGATCAGTACTGGGTTCACTGCTTTTTGTCATTTATATAAATTATTTGGATGTGAATATAAGAGGTATGGTTAGTACATTTGCAGATGACACTAAAATTGATGGCACAGTGGGCAACAAAGAAGGTTACCTCAGACTGCAATGGGACCTTGACCAGATGGGCAAATGGACTGAGGAGCGGCAGACAGAGCTTAATTTAGATGAATGTGAGATGCTGCATTTTGGAAAGGGAAATCAGGGCAGGATTTACACACTTAATGGTAGGGTCCTGGGGAGTGTTGCCAAACAAAGAGACCGAGGGGTGCAGGCTCATAGTTCCTTGAAGGTGGAGTCACAGGTAGACAGGATAGTGAAGAAGGTGTTTGGTACACTTGCCTTATTCATCAGTCCATTGAGTATAAGAGTTAGAAGGCCATGTTGCAGCTGTACAGGACATTGGTTAGGGCTGCTTTTGGAATACTGCATTCAATCCTCGTCTTCCTGCTATAGGAAAGATGTTGTTAAACTTGAAAGGTTTCAGAATAGATTTACAGGGATGTTGCCAGGAATGGAGGGTTTTAGCTATAGGGAGAGGCTGAATAGACTGGGGCTATTTTCCCTGGAGCATCAGAGGCTGAGGGTTGACCTTACAGAGGTTTATAAAGTCATGAGGGGCATGGATAGATTGAGTAGCCAAGCTCTTTTTCCCAGGGTTGGGAGTCCAAAACTAGAGGACATAGGTTTAAGGTGCAATGGGAAAGGTTTAAAACAGGACCCAAGGTGCAACTTTTTCACACAGAAGGTGGTATATGTATGGAACGAGCTGCCAGAGGAAGTGGTGGAGGCTGCTACAATTACAACATTTAAAAGGCATCTGGATGGGTACGTGAATAGGAAGGGTTTAAGAGGGATATGGGCCAAATGCTGACAAATTGGACTAGATTAATTTAGGATATCTGGTCAGCATGGACGAAGTGGACTGAAGGGTCTGTTTCAGTGCTGTACATCTCTATGTCTCTACGCCTAAAGACTCCACAGATCCACAAATGCGTATTTCTGTATCCTTTGTTCTGAAGAAAGAGATGAATATGTATATTTTAACTTATCTTGCAGTTGTAAGGATTGAAGTGAAATGTTTTTTGATGGCCTTTGTCCTGATTCTGCTGCTTGAATCCACAATCCAAAACTATCGCTCCATAACCATGAACTGTCACTGAATTCTTCAGACCAAATCAGCACGAGTTCAACGTTACTCAGTCAAGTACAGTGACCTCCTTTGGCTTTGTCCATTTCTGTGATAGTGGGCTGGATTTAATGGAGCCTATCATGGCAGGAAATGCAGAAGAGGTTGCACCTCATCTCTAGAGGGTGGAAAAACCTCTCACAATTAAATTGGAGGCAGGAAAGGGCCTGTGGCGAAACCCATTTGCTCGGAGCAGTTTGTGAACAAGGATCATTATTGAGCCAATGGCAACAGTTACCCCTGAACTCACTGAAAATTACTGGTAGTGCAGCGATTAAGTGCAAGTGGCATTGCCTATCTGTCAGCCATGTTGATCATCTCTGTGGTCTTCCAGAGAGGGGGAATGGAGATCTCTTTCAACCCACTTCGTGCCGAATTGAGGGACCGGGCATTAGGCAGGGTGGTGGCTACTGAAAGTCATGCATTCTCTCATTTCCTATCCCAATTACCTCCATCCTGCCCTCACTTAACCATGACCTGGGTCTCTCATTGATCCTAGATCTCTCCCTGGGCGCATAATTGACAGAAATCAATGATCCCAGTGGCTGCTACTGACCATGGAGAGTTGCCAGCCTCTGACTGGCCATATCTCTTGGTGGGTAGAATATAATATGGGAAAATGTGAGGTTATGCAGTCTGGAAGGAAGAATTGAGGAGCTGAATGTTATTTAAATTGAGAAAGACTGCAAAAATCTACAGCACAAAGGAATTTGGGGTTCCTTGTGCATAAACCACAAAAAGCGAGCATAGAAGTTCAACAAATAATAGGGAAGGCAAATGGAACATTGGCCTTAATTTCAAAGGGAGTGGGATATAAAAATAGGGACATCTTGCTAAATCTATACAAGGCACTAATTAGACCACACCTAGAATGCAGTGAGTAAACTTGATTCCCTTCTCGAAGGAAAGATACATTGGCATTGTATGCAGTACTGAGAAGGTTAACTAAGTTATGGGTATGGAGGAATTGTCTCATGAAGAGAGGTTGAGTTGGTTGTGCCTGTACTTGTTGGAGTTTAGAAGAATGAAGGGGGACCTAATTGAAACATACAAATTCTTAGGAAACTTGACAGGGTAAATATAGAAAGTTTGTTTCCCTTTCTGGGAGAGTCCAGGACCAGAGGGCATAATCCCAGATTAAGGGCTCACCCATTTAAATTAGAGATGAGAAGGGATTTCCTCTCTCAGAGGATAGTGAATTTGTGGAATTCTTTTCTGTCGAGGGCTGTTGAGGCAGGGTCATTAAGTATATTCAAGGCGGAGACAGATTTTTAATCAGAGAAACCAAAGAACTGCGGATGCTGAAAATCAGAAAAATAAACAGAAACTGGCTGGAAAAATCCAGCAGGTCTGGCAGCATCTGTGGAGAGAAAGCACAGTCAACATTTTGGGTCCAGTGACCCTCCTTCAGAATTTTCAGATTTTTAATCAGTAAGGGCATCAAAGGTTCTGTGGAAAAGGGAGGAAAGTGGAGTTAAGGATTATCAGATCAGCCATGATCGCATTGAATGGCCATGCAGACTCGATAGGCTGAATGGCCTATTTCTGCTCCTATATCTTATGGTCTTGCAGGTGGAATTCCATCACTAGGGCCCTGAATCCCAGGGAAGGCCTGACACTGGCCAGTTAAGCGCCTGACTGACATTTGATTCTGATGGACATTCCCCTCAGAATCAAAGCCATTTTCCCACCATTTCTCCAAACCTGGACGAACCTGCATTGGAAACATTAAATTCCACCCAGCATCTCACAGAAACCACAAGAATAACTGATTAGGGAAGCAGAAGTGATGCATTAGTGCAGTAGAGGTTACAATTCCAAGTGCAAGTCTTCATTGAGTGGCATTCATATAGTGTACTTGTAATTAAGTGTCTCCCAGCTCTTTGGCTTATATTGATCAGAAAGACTTGTACTTATATAGATCTTTTCAAAGTCACTGGACAGCTTAAAATGCTTTACAGTCAATTAAGTATTTCTGTTGAAGTGTAGCCATTCTTTTGGAACGGGAAACCTAACTTCACAAATCAATGTAGAAATAAGGACATTAGGATTAAGAGCAGGAGTCAGTAATTCAGCCCCTTGAGCCTGCTCCGCCTTTTAATACGATCATGTCTGATCTCATCTCAGCCTCAACTCCACTTTCCTGCCTGTTCTCCATAACCGTTTAACCCATTACAAATTAAAAATCTGCCTATCTTCTCCTTAAACTTACTCAATGTCCCAGTGTCCACTTCACTCTGTGATAGTGAATTCCACAGATTCACAACCCTTTGAGAAGTAATTTCTCCTCATGTCCGTTTTAAAACTGCTATCCCTTATCCTGAAACCTCTTGCTCAAGACATAAGGAAGCATTCGCTCTACATTTACATTGTCAATCCTGTTGAGTATCTTATATACCTCAATTAAATCTCCTCTTATCCTTCACAACTTCAGAAAGTATAGGCTTAAATTGCTCAATCTCTCTTCATGAGATAAACCCCATATCTCTGAAAATCATCACATGAACTTTCTCTGAACTGACTCTAATACAACTACATCCGTCCTCAAGTAAGGGGACCAAAATTGCATGCATTAGTCCAGCTGCAGTCTCATTAATACCTTATACATTTGCAGCAACATTTCCCTACTTTTATACTCCATTCCTTTAGTAATAAATGCCAAAATTCCATTTGTCTTCCTTATTACCTGCTGCATCTGTATACTAGTTGTCTGTGATTCATGCATGAGGACACCCAGATTCCTTTGTGCTGAAGCAAACTGAATTTTCTCTCATTTAGATGATAAGTCGCCTTTCTATTCTTCCAACCAAAATGGATAACCTCACATTTATCCATGTTAAACTTCATCTGCCAAATTTTGGCCCATTCACCTAACTTATCCATATCTGTATGTAAATTCTTGATTTCTTCATTGCAACTTAATTTCCCACCTATTTTAGTGTAATCTGCCAGTCTGGCTATAGTACCTTCTATCTCTGCATCCAAGTCATTGAGATAGGTGGTAAATATCTGGGGTCCAAGGACTGAACCCTGTAGTACTGCAATTGTTACAGCTTGCCAACCCAGAAAAAGACCCATACATTTCAACTCTCTGCTTTCTGTTGATCAGCCAATCCTCTATCCAAGCAAATAAATTACACTTAACCTCACATGATTGTACCTTTTTTAAAATCTTTTGTGCAGCACCTTATCAAATGCATTCTGGAAGTCCACATATACTACATCTACAGGATCCCCATTATCCATTATACTTGTTACATCTTCAAAGAACTCTAGTAAATTAGTCAAACATGATTTATCCTTCATGAAACCATGCTGACTCTGGTGGATTGTGTTTTGACTTTCTAAACGTCCTGTTATTAATTCCTTAATAATAGTTTCCAACAGTTTCCCAATGACATGTTAACTTAACTGGACTGTAGTTTCCTACTTGATGCCTCTCTCCCTTTTTGAATAAGAGTGGTATATTAGTACTTTTCCAATCCACTGGAATCTTTTCTGCATTCAGGGACTTTTGGAATATTATAAACAATGGATCCACTATGTCTGCTGCCACTTCCTTAAGGTTCTCAGGCCCTGAGGACTTGTCTGCCTTCAATCCCAACAGTTTGCTAGTACTTCTTCCCTAGTGATGTTCTAAGTTCCTCCCTTTCTATAACCCTTCATTACCTGTTACTATTGGGATGATACTAGTGTCCTCCACCATGAAAACTGAAGCAAAATATTGATTTAGTGACTCTGCCATTTCTGTGTTCCTCTCTATTAACTCTCCAGTTTCATCCTTCAGCTTTAGCTACTCTCTTCCCTTTTATTTCCTTATAAAGCTATCACTATCCAATTTTATGTTTTACTGTTTAAGATAAAGAAATGAATGTATTACTGCATTTAAGAGTAAGGACAGAACATACATCTTTATGAAGGAACTGAATTATATCCATCTGTCTTGGTCCAATTACTTGCTGCCCTGTGGGATCTTCACCTGGCGACTATGCTTCATCTTGATTCCGTGTGCATAATTTGACCAGTTACAAAATACATTTAGTTGAAGAACTTGATACCTAAAACCTTTTATGGCCATCTGTTAGCACACTGCCTTTTCCTTTGATGATGATTTTGTGTATATGTATGGTTAAAATTGTTCTGTTGTCATCTGCTTCAGGTAAACCAGTTTTATTTCAGCCATTGTGAATTTAACATTAGCAAAACAGCTTGATTCAGCGTGACTGAAATATTAATGCTCAGGATGTTAAATATTTAAATCCCAGCACCAAAAGAACCTTTCCATTTATCACTGATATATATTGTTAATATTGTTGCAAATGAAGATATTTAAGATGGAATAACCTCTGGTCAGGGAATAGGCATTAACCCATGTTTCACCATTCAGTTTTATCTTGCCACTAATACCTTGGTTCCTTGCGCTTTCCATTGAATTTTATTAAAAGGAAATATTTATGTACTATATTCATGAGATCTTATATCCACCTAAAAGGACAGGCAGGCCATCGGCTTAAATTCACTTCCAGAAAATGTCATCTTCAACAGAGCTGTACTCCTTCAGTACTGTTCTAGAGGGTCAGCCTTGATTTTTGTGTCCAAGTCTAGGTCCAGATTCTGATTCCAGACCCTTGACTTAGAGGCAAGAGTGCTCCCAACTAAGCACTGTTGACACATTATGCAGGGAACTGGTGCATTGTAATAACCAGTAGCTTACAATCGTATCAAAGCATGGAGCAGTCAAAGAAATGGAGGAAGGCTGAAATAAAAATAGTAGATATATTAAGGTATGGTTGGAGGTCAGCAGGCCAAGAGATTTTAGGAAATGACAGGGCAAAGAATGACCACTGGTGGAAAGGAGGAAATGAGAAGGAACAGTAATCTGGTGTAGGATATTGCATTGCTGTAGAGCTGGGGAAGGTCACCCCAACAGTGTGTAGCAAAACTGCTGAAATTTGTAAATCATGGGCAAAGTGGCTGGAGGACACAATGAAGTGGGAGCAATGCTATGCACATACTGCAAGCCTCCTGGTAATGGAGACGTGCTTTTGGCACAACAGGGATCAAGAAGCCAAAGGAAAGTCAGTTGCGAAATCATTATCCTCCTGAAACATATGAGGATCACTGGGAGGTTGTGCTATGTCATGCCATGACATGTCTTGTTAAGCTATACTGTGCCATGCTGTTTTATGCCCTGTGTTCCTCGATAGTTGACTTAGTTGCTGCCAGTGAATGATGTAAACCTCCATCTGTAATGTTGGGCTGAAAAAGTGATATCTCCAAACAAAATCATTAAGTGTTAATCATTAAGCGTTAATTAGACATGACAATGAGCTATTGAAGAAAGTGGAAAATTATATGGAAATCAGGCCTAGTGCAAAAACAGCCTGTTTGACTGGGAGGTAACTAACTGCTAGGTGGGAAACAGAATATTGTGCAGTTAGCATGGGGTAGCCTAGAAGTGTTTTTAAACTTGTTATCTGCACAATAGAATGCCTGGAAAAGTACTGAAAGTACAACAAAATGGTGATACAGCACGTAACATTAGATTCAGAACAGTATTAACATCAGGAACTTTGTTCCACGCATTGGACTTTCACTATCGGACCGAGTTCGTAAGACTGGGGCCATAGACTTTCACCATTAGTCTGGGGTTCCTGAGACCAGTGCCATGGAATCTGAGATACTGCTCCAAGTGCCACTTTTGTCAAGTCTCTGAAGTACAGAAGGCAATCAGATTATTTAGTTTGCACATGTATTAAGTAGTTTAAGCTAATAGATTTACTTATTAGTTTGTATATGTATATTAAGTAGATTAAGCCAGTAAATTTGCCATGTATTGAAGCGCAAGTGTTTTCTTGTATTCATTTTGATCAAACCTTAAAGATCCTGTTAGGTCATTTCAGCTTCACAATACACCATCTTAACACAGGAAAAATATTGGGAATGGTTTTTCTTACTGTAACATTAGAAAGCAACCTCTTCCCAGGGTCCCTCCAAGTTAGTGGCTAATGTAACAACAAGAGTTGATGTTCTGGTGAATTTTTGAGTTGAGAGGGTATCCACTTAAATATGCTGTGCTGCACTTGCAGTAAACTGCTTGTTCAGCTAAAAGAGGCTTACAGCCAGGGGCAGTTTGGCAGGGCTTTGGGTGTTGTCCATGGAATGCAGGTAAATGTGAGAATCATTATTTGTGCAAACCCAAGCAATCTGAACAGAAACATTTGAACTCAATAGTGCCAGACCCGCACTTGAATGGATGAAGTGTCAAACTTGCAAGATGACATTATGTGAATCCTTGGTTGCCATTTTAAGCAGCTCCCATAACACAATAACCAAAATTGCAGGAGCCAACATGTTTCTCAATTGCGATTGAGAAATAGTTAAATCTGTTGCACACAAAATAATCACTGGAGTTGCTTTCATTCTATTCACTCGGTAGTTAAAAGTTTCCATTTAATAAGAACTGCAAGCGTAGCTCGCAAGCAGAATCTGTAGAATATCAACACCTTTGTTAGGCTGGAAAATACCTTTCACACAAAATAACCCTGGCTAGTTATCTTCTTATGGTTTTGTCTATATGTTTTGTTTTTTCTGTTCAACTAAATGGATTGAGTAATTTCTCTTTTAGTGCCCTTTTTAGTGTCAATGTTATATTGATCTAATATCTAATGTTATTCCCAGAGTGACAGTCATGAGAAAGGTGACAAAATGGCATTGTACCAAAGGTAACAAAACAAGATCATTATGATGTAAAGTTTGGAGATGAGGAGCAGAAGCTTCTGGAAGGTTGAGATCACCATACTTCATATATCTTCTATCATAGAGCATTCTTTGTAATTTCAGTGTTGGCCATACCTTGACTGGTGGCAAGAAGGGCACTCGATCGTTCGTGCATACTTGAAGTTAGTGCTACTGCATGTTGCCTTTGAAGCTGCTATGGTGGGCAAGAGGTCTTGGCACCTCCTTCTAGACTGTGCCTTTGCAAAGAAGATCTGGAAAGAAATGCAATAGTTTTTGTTGAGGTTTATCCTGGAGGATCATAATCTGAATGAAAGACATTCCTTGGCTCGCCCAAACTTATTGGACTTCTAATGCAAAGAGTTGTCCATGAACGAAGATTGCAGACTGACATATTCCAAGGGCCAGGACTATGTGCTGAGAGATACACTAAAGCTTGGCACAGCATCTCACTTGAGAAGATCATAAGACAGAGGAGCAGAAGTATGCCATTCAACCCACTGAGTCTACTCAACCATTCAATGAGATCATGGCTGATCCGATAATACTGAATTCCACTTTCCTGCCTTTTTCCCAGAATCCCTGATTCCCATCTGTCTATCTCAGGTTAGAATGTACTTAACAAGCCAGCCTTAACAGCCCTCTGAGGTAAAGAATTCCACAGATACACTACCCTCTGAGAAATTCCTCCTCATCTCTCTCTTAAATAAGGGACCCCTTACTTTAAGATTATGACCCGTGGTTCTAGACACTTCTACAATGGGAAACAACTTTTCTGCATCTACCCTTCCACATAGAAATTTTGTATGTTTCAATTAGGCCTCCTCTCGATCTTTTACAGTCCAATAAGTACAGGTACGAACTCCTCAATGTTTCCTCATAAGACTTCTTCTACACCCAGGATCAACCTAGTTAACCTTCTTTTACTGTCTCCAATGCCAATATATCCTCCCTTAGATAAGGAGACCAAAGCTGTGCACTGTATTCCAGGTGTGATCTAACTAGTCCTTGTATAGATTTAGCAAGCCTTCCCTATTTTCATATTCTGAAAAGGGTCACTGGACCTGAAACGTTAACTCTACTTTCTGTCAACACATGCCAGACCAGCTGAGATTTCACAGCAATTTCTGTTTTTGTTTCTGATTTCCACAATCAACAGTTTTTAAATTTACTTTTCCCTATTTTTATGCTCCATTCCCTTTGAAATAAAGACCAATATTCCATTTGTCTTCCCTATTACCTGCTTAAACTGAATGTTAGCTTTTTGTGATTTATGCACAAGGACTCCAAAATCCCTTTGTGCTGTAGCTTTCTGCAATCTATCATAAGTAATGTTCTGCTCCTCTTTTTCCTGCCAAACTGCATAAACTCATATTTTTCCATATTATATTCCACCTGCCAGCTTTTAGCCCACTTGCTTAACCAGCCCATATCTCTTTGCAGACGGTTTGTATCATCTTCAGCAGTTGGATTCGTTGCACTGGATTCATCTCCAACACATCATCCTCCGACACTTCCGCCATCTGCAATCCGACCCCACCACCAAAGACATTTTTCCCTCTTCACCCTTGTCTGCTTTCCAGAGGGACCACTCTCTCCGGGACTCCCTTGTCCGCTCCACACTCCCCTCCAGCCCCACCACACCCGGCACTTTTCCCTGCAACCGCAGGAAGTGCTAAACCTGCCCTGACACCTCCCCCCTCACCCCCATCCCAGGCTCCAAGAAGACTTTCCACATCAAGCAGATGCTCATCTGCACATCTGCTAATGTGGTATACTGCATCCGCTGTACCCGTTGTGGCCTCCTCTACATCGGGGAAACAAAGCGGAGGCTTGGGGACCGCTTTGCAGAACACCTACTCTCGGTTCGCAATAAACAACTGCACCTCCCAGTCGCGAACCATTTCAACTCCCCCTCCCATTCTTCAGACGACATGTCCATCCTGGGGCTCCTGCAGTGCCACAACGATATCACCCGAAGGTTGCAGGAACAGCAACTCATATTCCTCTTGGGAACCCTGCAGCCCAATGGTATCAATGTGGACTTCACAAGCTTCAAAATATCCCCTCCCCCTACTGCATCCCTAAACCAGCCCAGCTTGTCCCCGCCTTCCTAACCTGTCCTTCCTCCCGCCTATCCCCTCCTCTCACCTCAAGTCCCAACCCCATCTCCTACCTCCTCGCCTCATCCCGCCCCCATGATCTGTCCGTCCTCCCTGGACTGACCTATCCCCTCCCTAACTCCCCACCTACACTCACCTTTACTGGCTCCATCCTTGCCTCTTTGACCTGTCTGTCTCCTCTCCACCTATCTTCTCCTCTAAACATCTTCTATCCGTCTCCTCCTCTCTCCCTATTTA
The DNA here is from genome assembly GCA_024137785.1 of Ginglymostoma cirratum. NCBI lineage: Eukaryota > Metazoa > Chordata > Chondrichthyes > Orectolobiformes > Ginglymostomatidae > Ginglymostoma > Ginglymostoma cirratum. Next base: position 4,674,493 of record JAHRHZ010000089.1, read on the forward strand.
TTTCAGAACCCCCTTCCCCTCCCCTATTTCTGAAGAAGGGTCTCGGCCTGAAACATCAGCTTTCCTGCTCCTCTGATGCTGCTTGGCCTGCTGTGTTCATCCAGCTCTACCCCTTGTTATCTCAGATTCTCCAGCATCTGCAGTTCCTACTATCTGCTGTAAAAGCACAGCAGGTCTGGCAGCATCTCTGAAGGAAAAAACAGAGTTAACGTTTCAGGCCCGGTGAGGAAGGTTCACCGGACCCAAAATGTTAACTCTGTTTTTCCCTTCAGGGATGCTGCCAGACCTGCTGAGCTTTTCCAGCAACTTTGTTTTTAATCTGCACCAATGCTGTACTCGGTAATGTAAATAAACTGACATGGAAGACAGACTAACTCTTTCTTTGTCAGATGGATTTTTAGCAGATTAATATCTTTTTAATGGTTAAATGTCATCATAAGATCGTGAATCAAATTTTAGATCTTGTTATCAGCGTGATGTTTTCTTCATTTTGTTACCAGGCTATTCTGTCCAGAGTCTCCCTCCGCATTCTCCTCCTGTATCCTCACACCTTTCTTTTATTTCATCTTGACTGCAGTGAGTGAAGTATTTTGCTCAGAGACATGGCATGGTTAACATGCTGCCTTACATGCCTGTCTGCTCTTCGTACAGCCTTTAATCCTTTCAAAATGAATATGCAAACAATGACATTCAAACCTGTTATACGAGCTATTTGCCCAAGAGCATTGCCTACGCCACCCACCCCCGCAATAAGATCCATGCAGCTCTTTATTTCTTCTACATATTTCCCACACCCCCGCTACCCCCTCCCTGACCACACCCCACTCATTATCACATCAGTCTGTCTGTAAGAGATGTACAAACACAGAATGACACTTTCTCTGGCTTTGTCTCTGTCCCTCCCTCGCCTGCAGGGAAGCATAGATAAGAGTACAAACTCAGCATAGGGCACAGGTTGGAGGCAGGCTGGGTTCTGTCAAGCAGTATCACAACAGAGTAGAAACTTTCCCTAGTGGCAGTGTTAAGGACTCACCCATTTTACTAACTTGCAGGAGTTACTCTCACTCATCACTGAACTCTCCAAGTCAAAGCTGTGCACAGGTTGGGTGCAGGCTGATTCTGAAATTAGGGGAGTACTCGCTCCTATTTTCTTGTCACGTTGCATCAACACCTGACCTAGGCTGCATAGATATGAATTGTAAATACAAGAGGCCATCCAGCCCATCACCTCTGAACCAATTTTACAAAACAGTTATCCAATTAACCATCCCTGATCTTTCCCTCTAGCCTATAACCATAAAATATTAAACAGTAATCCAGTTTCCCTTGTGCAAGCTCCTATCAAATTTTCTGGTTCTGAAGTTTTCTTCTGAGTAACTCAGGAGTTTTTCTCTAGTCCTGACTATTTTTGGAGACTGCTAAACTAAAGGCACCTTTTCTCTCTTACTGAGCAAATCTGCCTGATCTTCTGGATGTTGTTGCCTTTCTATGATTACTGAACTCCTGTTGTTGGCCAACAGTGCTACGTCCTTCCCTTCTTACACATGCAATATCAGAAAACAAGTCAAACTTAAACCTATACTTGGTTAGATGCGTAGAGAGATTACAGCACAAAAAGGGAACATTCAGCCCATTTTAGCCAAGTTCTGTCCATTTCAAAATCTAAGTTTTCAAATAAGAATTATAAATCATAAAAATTAATCACATTCACTGACTTTGGTCATTTTTGAGGCTATAAAATGTCTTGCAGCGCTACAGGCGTGTCATCAGGGTGAGACTTCTAGCATTAACCACCAAAAGTATTTGGTCCTACTACCTTCTGACTCTATTTGGATGGTCTCCTATAAACAAATGACACCTCTTCTTTTCTCCATCTGCTACATGAAGGCCTGCAGTGTCAGCTTTGGAAAATCTTTGAGCCTGCTTTATGCCATGTTCCCTCACATCAAAACCAATTTTAGAATGGCGTCCAGAACCTGTTGTGGCAACAGATCACCTCACCTTTCAGAGATATAGTCTGACTTTAAATGATGCAGACTGGTTTTAACTGTGTGTCTGAGATAACAAGCATGGGGCTGGATGAACACAGCAGGTCAAGCAGCATCATAGGAGCAGGAAAACTTGACGTTTCGGGCCTAAACCCTTCATCAGAAATGGGGGAGGGGAAGAGGGTTCTGAAATAAATAGGGAGAGAGGGGGAGGTGGATAGAGGATGGATAGAGGAGAGGATAGGTGGAGAGGAGGCAGACAAGTCGAAGAGGCGGGGATGGAGCCAGTAAAGGTGAGTGTAGGTAGGGGGGTAGGGAGGAGATAGGTCAGTCCAGGGAGGA
>JAHRHZ010000089.1:4681822-4705696 GCA_024137785.1 Ginglymostoma cirratum
ACGTTTCGGGCCTAGACTGATGAAGGGTCTAGGCCCGAAACGTCAAGCTTTCCTGCTCCTATGATGCTGCTTGGCCTGCTGTGTTCATCCAGCCCCACACCTTGTTATCTTACATTCCTCTCAAACAGGTTGCCACAGGCTAAACCTGGGTGTGGTGGATAATCGTCTGTTCCCATGGAAAAAAAACTTTAAATAGGTTAGGTCATTTTTGAATAGATTTAAAGTGTGTTTCTGGGGTATTTGATTAAAATTTAATGAAGTTTACTGTCTTTTAATTTCAAGCATAGCCTTCACCTACATAGTGTTATCATGAAAAGCTTCTTGTAAACTGGGCAAAATCCAAGTGACATGTTATAGGATGGGTGAGAAAAATCCAATTGGCTCCTCCAGCCTCTTCTGTTCAGTAATGAGCCTGACAACCTCAGACACCTGGGACAGGGTGACAAAAAGTGACAATTTCATATGGTAGAAAAATAAGGACAATTCCTCTCCAACATGTTGACAGGATCAAAACTAGCCCAATGCATGAGGATCTCAAAGTGGCACAGAAAATTGATTATGGACTTGTAACTTTTTCCATTTTATTTTTGTATTCCTCTTTGCCCACTCACTGTCCAGTCATCTTTCCCTTTCTCCTGAAGCTCCTTGGGCTGGGCTCTGGCTGGGGTAAGGTTGGCCTTGATGAGTTGTGCATTCACTATGGATGTATGATTCTGGACTGAGCCTTGGCCAAGCTTTAACCATACACAAGAATTTGGGGATCAGGGAGTAGTCATTTTGGCGGGGGGTTGGAGAATGATTGTTGGTCTTGGCGGGAAGGTGGCTTTTATGTTTGAGCCAATCCCATTCTTACTCTGCACAATTCCTAACAAGGGGTTGCTCAGATCGGGGTGAGGAGTGCCCTGGCTAATTTTCCTGCTATTTACAATTGAATTCCAACCCCAGTTAAAACAAAATGACAAAACCCAGTCTGTGGATTAGATCATGGAATTTGGTGTGGCACATGGCTCAGTTAATAGGGTTAGGGTTAGGGTTAGGGTTAGGGTTAGCGATTGTCAGGGCCATTGTCAGCGATCAGGGAGTAACAGCCCCGTGCCTTTGACAACGATTTAACTTATACCGTGCCTTTGAGGGAAAGCTCCAAGGTTCCTGAACAGAAACAACCATGCAGCAGAAATTTTCATTATGCTATATGTTCAGGTGTGCACGCTATGGTTTAAAGTACCTTAAATGTAGTAAAGTAGAAAAGTACAGAAACTTATAGAGGGAATTTCAGAGCTTTGAATCCAGGCAGCTGAAGGCATGGCCCTCAATGATGGAGCAATCAAAATCGGTGATGTTCAAGAGGCCAGAATTAGTGGAATTCAGAGATCTCAAAGGGTTTTACAGATGGAGGAGTTTACAGAAATAGGAAGAGGGTGAGACCATAGAGACATTTGAGAACAAGGATGAGAATTTTAATATCAAAGTCCTGGGAACACATGTTGGTCAGCAAGCTTGTTGATTCTGGTCCTGTTGTTGGCTATACAGTGAAGTGTTGAAGGACGAAGGACAGATTATTGGTTGAGGTTTGAATGCAGTCCTCCCCTCATCTCTGCCTGGTGGTTTTGGGTCAAACAGCAGTATAGTCTACCACAGGAGCATCACTGATTCTTTTCCTTTTGTGCAGTCTGCAGCCATTAGTATTAGGTTAGCCTCTAGCGATCAGGAAAAAAGTGCTTTTCCCCCATTCTGTATTACAGGATTGCTGTTAGTCAGTGAGAAGATAGGGCCACAACTAGTTTGTAATTTGCCTGAAATCTTTACAATCTTACAGTCTGTGTGTTCTTAGCTAAATATTGTGCCTTCAACATTATATATGCATATAAGGACTGAACCTGTGTTAATGGGCATTAAGTGTTGTAGAACAAAATATATCTTAAACACTTTAACCTAGATTTATCAACATTAAATGAAAGCTTCATATAACTAGGATTCAAGACGCTCCTTAAAAACCCTCTTCTTTGACATAAGGCCTAATTTTCCTCTGAGGTGCCTTGCAATAAAAACAACATATAGCATTTTTAAAGTTGGTGCTTTGAAGGAGCAATTATCAGACAACATTTGACGTTCAGCCACATAATTGGCTATGAGGGTAGATGACTGAAATCTTGGTAGGGTTTAGGGACTGTTGTAAAGAAGAGGGGAGAGAAAGAGAGAGAGACAGGGAGGCGAAAAAGTCAACAGGAGGAATTCCATAATTTAAAGGTGGGGCAACTGAAGACACAGATATCAGAGGGCAGAATTAGCAGAGTACAGATCTCTCAGAGGACTGTAGGGATCACAAGAGACCGATTTGCATTTGTACACTGGTTTTTGTGATCATTGGACATCTCAAAGCATTTTAAAGCCAACATTTTGAAAAGTTAGTACATTTTGAATTTTAGTCTCTGTTGTAATGTAGGAACCGTGGCAGACAAATTATGCACAAAAAGATCCAACAAATGGCAACGTGACAATGACCAGATAACATGTGTTGTGTGACGGGAATAAATATTGGGCAAGACATCAGAAAGCACTCCCCTGCTCTCCTTTGAAATATGTGGGACTTCATATGTCCATTTGCCTGCAGGTGTGGCTTAATGTCTAGTCTGAGCACTTCAGACAATGCAGCACTCCCTCAGTACTGAAGTGGAGTGTCAAACTAGATGTCAGGCACCCAAGTGAGTGAGATTCTTAGTAGTGTCAAACAATGGAACTGCAACAGAAGGAAATTATTGCCAAGAAATACTCAGCAGGCCGGGCAGCATCTGTGAAGAGAAACAGAATGAACTTTTCAAGTCATGACTTTACATGAAGTCAGTGATTTAGTAGTTTATATGGAGGTTAAGAAGCATGGGGATGAGGGGACAAGAAAAGACAAACAGAATGCCTGTGATAGGGTGGCAGGCAGGAATAAGAAAAGGTTCACAGTGGAGGGCAAAGTTGGAGGGTAATGGGAGAATTAAAGAAACGACATATCGGCATGAAAGAGGACTTCAGCACCCACTCTCCAAGGTTTATGATGCTAAGTTATCAAACTCACTGTTGACGTAGAAGGATGCAAGCTGTCTTATCAAAAGATAGGGTGCTCTTCCTCAATCTCCCATTGCCCAAACAATGAGCACTTGGATGTTTTGGGTCCATGCCAACCAAGAACTGGTCTGTTTCTCCCCTCACCCCAAACATTTTCCAAGGAGGCATGCAGACAGCAGAGAGGAAAAGTGCTCATTGCCATCTTGCTTGGAAGATGACAGCAAAGCGTCTAAGCTACTGCATCTCCAGGAGCTCCAGTTAGCTTATTAACACATTTTTCATTTATTGCAATTAGTTTTGAAGCCATTGCCTTCCTGCTTTTGAAGTAATTCAAGAAATTGTCAACCTGAGGAAAACAATAGTCATACAGTTGATGATCTCTGCCCTGAGGGGGATGATTGAATGAAGCATCAATCAATAGTGAAAACAAAGGAAGGGCGGGGAGTTTACACATGCTAAGGGAAGGTCGATAGGATGGGTGTAGTTCAATAAATCACTGATACTTACAACTTTGCTATGTGGTTGGCAGCTAAAAGGCTTGAATTAACCAGTTCTGACAAGTCTTGTCCTAAGATTCCTCTGAGACTGAATGGGTGCAGGCATTTTGCTGAGGTGTTTGTAGGTTTTACTTATTCTCATCCAACTCAAGTTTAAATAGTGACCAGGTAATGAGGCCCAGAGGAGAGCCAGTCCTTGCCTGTGCTGGGATCACCGATCTTGGCAAGGGCAACGGTGTGCCAAAATGGGGTTTACTAAAGTATCTGGCAGTGCCCACACACCTCACTGGTATCTAGTGACCGCTGTTCGAAAGGTGATGTATATAGACACCAAGGTACAGCAGGATTAGGCTTGATGTTACTTCATCACCACCACTACTACCCTCCACACCAGTTGACCAGCTTCCCAACAGTTAGCATCTGGGTAAATAGGCCAACAGCTCCCTACCGTTTTAAGCACATGGTTTGATTGTAGTCATCCTTTTGGACTGTGATGGTGGGGGTGAAGATCCTGATATACATTGATAAGGGTGCTTTCGGAGATGCTGCTTCCAATGTCATATATTTTTCAGGAATTGTGCACAAGTTTGTCCTATAAAAAGTTTGAGTGAATTAGGAGAAAGCTAGTGATTGAGATATCATTCTGTTAAAGGGGAGGAGAGAGTTTTAAGGTTCTTTACCTAAGTAAGTGCTGTTAAGGGAATGTGAATAAGGCATTTGTGCTCCCCCTTTAATTTTTCTTTTTTATTAATTTGTGGGTTATGGGTGTCACTGGCTGGCCAGCATTTATTGCCCATCCCTATTTCCCCATAGAAGGTGGTAGTGAGCTGCCTTCTTGAACCGCAGCAGTCCACCGGCTGTGGATTGACCCACAATGCCCTAAGGGAGGGAATTCCAGGATTTTGAGGGAGTGACACTGAAGGAATGGCAATATATTTCCAAGTCAGGTTGGCGATTGGCTTGGAAGGGAACTTGAAGGTAGTTGTGTTCCCATATATCTGCTGCCCTTGTCCTTCCATATGGAAGTGGTTGTGGGTTTGGAAGGTGCTATCTGAGGATCTTTGGTGAATTTCTGCCGTGCATATTGTAGATAGTACACACTGCTGCTACTGAGCGTTTGTGGTGGAGGGCGTGGATGCTTGTGGTTGTGGGGCCAATCAAGTGGGCTGCTTTGTCCTGGATGGTGTCAAGCTTCTTGAGTGTTATTGGGGCTGCATTCATCCAGGAAAGTGCGAAGTATTCCATCACACTCCTGACTTGTGCCTTGTAGATGGCAGACAGGCTTTGAGGAGTTAGGAGGTGAGTTACTTGCCACATTATTCCGAGCTCTGACCGGCTCTTGTAGCCACTGTTTATGTGGTGAGTCCAGTTGAGTTTCTGGTCAATGATAACCCTCAGGATGTTGATAGTGGGGGATTCAGTGATGGTAACACTATTAAATTCGAGGGGTGGTGGTTAGATTGTCTCTTATTCGTGATGGTCATAGCCTGGCATTTGTGTGGTGTGAATGTCACTTGCCACTTGTCAGCCCAAGCCTTGATATTGTCCAGGTCTTGCTGCATTTCAACATGGACTGCTTCAGTATCTGGTGCTGAACATTGTGCAATCATCAGTAAACATCCCCACTTCTGACCTTATGATAGAGGGAAAGTCATCGATGAAGGAGCTGTAGATGTTTGGGCCGAGGACACTACCCTGAGAAACTGCTGCAAAGATGTCCTGAAGCTGAGATGACTGACCTCCAATAGCCACAACCATCTTCCTATGTGTCAGGTATGACTCCAACAGCCAGAGAGTTTGCCCCCGATGCCCATTGATTCCAGTTTTGTTAGGGCTCCTTGATGCCACACTCAGTTGAATGCAGCCTTGGTGTCAAGGGCTGTCACTCTCACTTCCCCTCTGGAATTCAGCTCTTTTGTCCATGTTTGAACCAAGGCTGTAATGAAGTCAGGAGCTGAGTGACCCTGGCGGAACCCGAACTGGGCGTCACTGAGCTGGTCATTGCTGAGCAGGTGCTGCTTGATAGCACTGTTGATGACACCTTCCATCACTTTACTGATAATCAAGAGTAGACTGAAGGGGCGGTAATTGGCCAGGTTGGATTTGTCCTGCTTTTTGTGTATAGGACATACTTGGGCAATTTTCCACATTGTCAGGTAGATACCAGTGTTGTAACTGTACTGGAACAACTTGGCTAGGGGATTGGCAAGTTCTGGAGCACAAGTCCTCACTACTATTGCCGGAATATTGTCCAGGCCCATAGACTTTGCAGTATCCAGGGTCTCCAACTGTTTCTTGATACCACATGGAGTGAATCGAATTGGCTGAAACTGGTATCTGTAATCTGGGGATCCACTGGAGGAGGCTGAGATGGATCATCCACTCGGCACAGCTGGCTGAAGATCGCTGCAAGAGCTTCAGCCTTATATTTTGCACTGATGTGTTACGCTCTTCCATCATTGAGGATGGGGATTTTTGTGGAGCCTCCTCCTCCAGTGAGTTGTTTAATTGTCCACCACCATTCACGACTCGATGTGGCAGGACTGCAGAGCTTAGATCTGATTCGTTGGTTGTGGGATCACATAGCTTTGTCTATCACTTGCTGCTTATGGTTTTGGCATGCAAGTAGTTCTGTTCGGTGGCTTCACCAAGTTGACACCCCATCTTCAGGTATGCCTGGGGCTGCTACTGCATTGAACCAGGGTTGATCCCCGGCTTGATTGGGGGATATGCCAGGCCATGAGGTTACAGATTGTGCTGGAGTATAATCTTATTGCTATTGATGGTTCACAGTACCTCATGGATACCCAAACTTGAGTTGCTAGATCAGTTCAAAGTCTGTCCCATTTAGCATGGTAGTAGAGCCATACAACAGGTTAGAGGTTATTCTCAATGTGAAGGCGGGATTTAATCTCCACAAAGATTGTGTGGGTGGTCACTCTTCCTAATGCTGTCATGAACAAATGCATCTGCAGCTGGCAAATTGGTAAGGATGAGGTCAAGTATGCTTTTCCTTCTTTTTGGTTCCCTCACCACCTGCCGCAGACCTAGTCTAGCAGCTATGTCCTTTAGGACCCGACCAGTTCGATCAGTAGTACTGCTGCCGAGCCACTCTTGGTGGTGGACATTGAAATCCCCCACCCAGAGTACATTTTGTGCCGTTGCCATCCTCGTGTGTCCTCTCAGTGTTGTTCAACATGGAGGAGTACTGACTCATCAGCTGAGGGAGGATGATATGTGGTAATCAGCAGGAGGTTTCCTTGCCCATGTTTAACCTGAAGCCATGAGACTTCATGGGGTCTGGACTCAATGTTGAGGACTCCCACAGCAACTCCCCCTCAACTGTAAACTACTGTGCTGCCACCTCTGCTGAGTCTGTCCTGCCAGTGGGACAGTACATATCCAGGGATGGCGATGTGCGTGTCTGGGGCATTGTCTGTAAGATATGATTCTGTGAGTAAGACTGTGTCAGGCTGTTGCTTGACCAGTCTGTGAGACAGCTCTCCCAATATTGGCACTAACCCCCAGATGTTAGTGAGGATGACTTTGCAGTGTCGACAGGGCTGTTTCTGCCATTGTCTTTTCCAATGCCAGGTGATCTGTCCAGTTTCATTTCTTTGCGACTTTGCAGTGATTGGTCCAACTGAATGGCTTGCTACGTCATTTCAGAGGGCAACTGAGAGTCAACCACATTGCTGTGGGTCTGGAGTCACACGTAGGTCAGACCAGGTGAAGGTGGCAGATTTCCTTCCCTGAATGACATTAGTGAAACAGATGGGTTTTTTTTCCCAATAATCAACAATGATTTCATTGTCGTCAGTAGATTCTTAATTCCAGATTTTTAAAATTGAATTCAAATTCTACCATCTTCCAAGGTGGGTTTTGAACCCGTGTCCCCTGAACATTGATAACACAGTGTGGAGCTGGAGGAACACAGCAGGCCAGGCAGCATCAAAGAGCAGGAACATTGATGTTTCGGGTCAGGATCCTTCTTCAGAAATCCCCAGAACATTAGCTGAGTTTCTGTATTAATAGTCTAGTGATAATACCACTCGGCCATTACCTATCTCTAATTAGAGCAGAATTGGGAGAGGTTAGTTTTGAGGCACTTAATTTTCGAGGGTGAGGTGTTACTGGTGCCCAGGGAAGAAAATTAAAAATATTTATGTGTTAACTTGCTGCCCCGGTTTGGTCATTGAACTTCTTTCTGTACTGATATGCATTTAGTAGGTGAAAGAGTTGGCAATCGGTAGCGATGTTACTTCCTCCACATAGCCAAAGATATTGTTTTCTGTGGCTTTCTTTATTTTTGACCTTTCCTGGGAGAGGTTGAGGGTTACCATCATAAACACTGCAGCCCCTTCTCTCGCCCATCTACACCTCACCCTTGTCCATCTTACAGTTATTGTTGACAGATCTTTGCCATTCCTGAAAAATGGCAGTGGAGCAGCCAGGAGTGCACCGCACTGATGGTGAATGGAATGATCCAAACATTTGCCACTGAACTGCAGCTCTCCTTGCCTGCTGCTGCTTCCATCTTCCTTTTCAAAGGCTTTACTCGGTTCCAAGCACCTCCACTCGCCAGGACATCATTTTGCATGGGATTTGTGCCAATGGATTCTTTAACTCATATGCAAACATGGCGAGCCATGGAATTTTGGAGAAGTGAGAGCAGGCATAGTCCAGGCAAGGCTTACTCCATTTCTGGCAAAACTCACCATGTGGAATTTTGGAACTTATTTCTTTAGTACAATTGAGCAAAGAGTTGTTGGCTCATGAGCAATGAGTGCAGCCACAGTAGAATCATAGAATCCCTACAGTGCAGAAGCAGTCCACTTAGCCCATCAAGTCCACATCGACCCTCCAAAGTGTATCTCACCCAGACCCACACCCCCTACTCTATCCCTGCATTTCCCATGGCTAACTCATCTAGCCTGCACACTACGGGCAATTTAGCATGGCCAATCCACCTAACCTGCACATTTTTGGATTGTGAATGGAAACCCACGCATACATGGGGCAAATGTGCAAAGTCCACACAGACAATCGCCCAAGGCTAGAATCAAACCTAGGTCCTTGGCACTGTGAGGCAGCAGTGCTAACCACTGAGCCACCGTGCCACCTGTACAAGGTATAAACTTATGAAGTGTCAATGTTATGGTCAGTCATGAGCGAGATTAAACTCAAATGACAAGGCATGTACATTTGGAGTTAAATCCACTTTCAAAAAAAATTCAAGAAATGAGGGCTTGGTCCAGTATTTATTGCACATCCCTAATTGCCCTTGAGCAAGAGGTGGTGAACCAGCTTCTTGATCCACTGCAGTCCATGTGCAGTAGTAGATCCATAATACTGTGAGGAAGGGAGTTCCAGGATTTTGACCCACCTACACTGAAGGAACTGTGATATATTTCCAAGTCAGGATGTTGCATGGTTTGAAGGGGAAATTACAGGTGGTGGATCTACTACCCTGTCCTTCTAGGTGATGGTCATCGTGGGTTTGGAAGATGCTGCTTAAGGAGCATGGGAGAATTTCTGTAGTGGATCTTATGTATGGTACTACTGAGTGTTGGTGGTCGTGGGAGTGAATGTGGGTGGGGTGCCAATCAAGCAGGCTGTTTTGTATTGGATGGCATTGACGGACTTGAAATTGTTGGAGCTGCACTCATTCAAGCAAGTGAGGAGTATTCCATCCCATTCCTGAGCTGTGTCTTGTAAGGTGGTGGACAGGCTTTGGGGAGTTAAGAGTTAACTTACTTGCTGCAGGATTCCTAGCCTCTGACCTGCTCTTGTAGCCACTATTCCAGTTCAGTTTCTGATCAATGATAGCCCCAGGATGTTGATAGTGGGGGGTTCAGTGATGGTAGCACCATTGAATGTCAAGAGTTGCTGGTTAGATTCGCTCTTGTTAGAGACTGTCATTTCAGCTGACACATGGTAACTGTACCTCCTCCACAATAACACTCAACACTGGAGCCCCCCAAGGATGCATCCTCAGCCCCCTACTGCACTCCATTTACACCCACAACTGTGTTGCCAAGTTCCAAATAAATGCCATCTACAAGTTTGCTGATGACACCACTGTAGTGGGATGGATATCTAACAACAATAGTCCTTCTGCAGTTTCTTACGGTCCTGGGCAGGTGCCATACCAGGTCATTATGCACCTGGACAGTATGCATTCAATAGTGCATCTGTAGATGTTGGTGAGGGACCTTAGTGACATGCAAAATTTCCTGAGCCACCTGAGGAAGAAGAGGCGCTGTTGTGCCTTCTTGACTGTCACATCTATGTGGGAAGTCCAGGACAGATTGTTCGTTATCGTCACTCTGAGGAACTTGATGCTCTTCACTCTCTCAACCTCAGTTCCATTGATGTAGATGGGGGCATGTTCTCCTTCTTTCTTTCTGAAGTCGATGATCAGTTCTTTAATTTTGCCAACGTTGAGGTACATATCGTTTTCATTGCACCACATCACCAAGCCCTCTATCTCCCTTCTATAGTGTTACTCGTCATTGTTAGATATCCGTCCCACTACGGTGGTGTCGTTAGCAAACTTGTAGGTGGCAGTCATTCGGAATTTGGCAACACAGTCATAAGTGTAAATGGAGTACAGTAGAGTGCTGGAGACGCATTCTTGGGGGGCTCCAGTGTTGAGTGTTATTGTAGAGGAGGTGCAGTTACCATGTGTCAGCTGAACCTGGGTATTGTCCACATCTTGCTACATTTGGAGGTGGACTGCTTCAGTTTCTGAGGAGTTGTGAATGGTCTGAACATTGTACAATCATCAGTGAACACTCCCACTTCTGACTTTACGATGGAGGAAGCATCATTCATGAAGCAGCTGATGCTGTTTGGACCAAGGATACTAATCTGAGGAACTCATGCAGAGATATTCTGGAGCTGACATGACTAACCTCCAACTGCCACTATCCTCCCATGTGCCAGGTACAACTACAACCAGCAGAGACTCTTAAGCTGATTCCCATTGATTTCAATTTTGATAGGGCTCCTCAATGCTGCATTTGGTCAAATGCGGCCTTGATTTCAAGGGGATGAGGTCAAATTTATTTTCCCTCTTGTTAGCTCCTTTACCACCTGCCACACACTAAGTCAAGCAGGTATGTCATTAAATCATACAGCACAGAAGAGGCCCTTTAGGACCCAACCAGCTTGATCTGTAGAGCTGCTGCTGAGACCCTTTTGGTGCTGGGCATTGAAGTCCCCCACCGAGAGTACATTCTGTGTCCTCACCATCCTCAGTGCTTCCTTTGAGTGTTGTTCAACATGGAGCTGATTCATCAGCTGAGGGCAGGCAGCACATGGTAATCAGCAGGCAACTTCTGTGCCCATGTCTGATCTGATGCCATGAGACGTCATGGTGTCCAGAGTCAATGTTGAGGACTTCTAGGGTAGCTTGCTGCCAACTGTATACAAATGTTCTGCCACCTCTGATAGGTCTGTCCAGCTGGTGGAACAGGACATAGCCATGATGGTGATGGTGTTGTCTGGAACGTTGTGTGTAAGGTATGACTGTGTCAGGCTGCTGCTTGACTAGTCTGTGAGACAGCATCCCAATTTTGCACTAGCTCCCAGATTGTAGTAAGGAGGACTTTGCAGAGGGCTGTTGCCATTGTCATTCCTGGTGCTTTAGTAATTGCCAGGTGGTCCATCCAGTTTTATTCTAGTTTTCCTTTCTAGTGATTGATACATCTGAATGGCTTGCTAGACCATTTCAGGGGCAGTTAAGAATCAACTACATTCTGTGGGTCTGGAGGGCATTAGTGAAACAGATAGACAATTTCGAGGTAGTTTAATTCCATTTTTTACAAAATTAAATTATCCACATCCCCAGAACATTACCGTGGTCTCTGGATTACTCATCCAGTAACAATATCCACTAGGACATCACCTCCTTTCAACTACTACAACATTACCTGTTTCTACCACTGCCTTAGCTCATCTGCTTTTGAAACTCTCATTTGTTGCCTCTAGACTAAGCTATTCTAGTCCTCTACAGACCAGCAATCTACCTTTTGTCCACCATAACTTGAATTCATCTAAACCTCTGCCTGCATCCATACTTACACCAAGCCTCAGTCATGTGATCACTGACCTACATTGTCAGAAATGCATGTTCGAAATGTAACCGCTTCACTATAGAAAACCATGCCTTCAGCTGTCAAGGCCCTAACTTCTGGAATTTACTTTCCAAGCATCTCATCTTCTAGACTGACTTTCTCCTTTTAAATAAGTCCCTGAAGCCTACTTCTTTGACCCAGGCTTTTGGACATCTCCCATAATATCTCCTTCCAGGCTTCAGTGCCAAATTCTGTCTGGAGATCCTTGGGTATTTTTATTACATTAAAGGAGCTATATGAATGCATGTTTTTGTTAATGAATATGTATGAAACTTTGTAACAAAATGGGTTCAGAGGAAATATTTCCCCTTTTGTGTCACTCACAATAATTCAAAGAGTAGTAGATAACTTGGAGAACTTCAAGGGCAGCAGATACATAGGAACATCACCAACCTCAAGTTCCCCTCCAAGCCACTCACCATTCAGACTTGGAACTATATCACTGTTCCTTCACTATTCCTGAGTCAAAATCGTGGAACTCTCTCCCAAACAGCATACTGAATGTCCCTACATCCCACAGACTGCTGCATTTCAAGAAGGCAACTCGCCAACACCTCTCAAAGGGCTTTTAGGGATAGGCATTAAATGCTGACATAGCCAGTGACACCCACATACCATAAAATAAATATTTAACAACTCGGAGAAGTTCTAAAGTGTTGAAATAATTTCCCTATGCCTTTTATACCATAACTTGAACCTCTGAGTGATGATAGAAACTTCATGTATTTGTCAACCAGAATGAACACTATATTTATTTGCGCATTTGTGCCACCACACTGTAAAACAAAGGTCCACTTAAACTGATACATTTTAATCTTGTGATACATAGTTGTTGGGTGATATTCTGAATTCATCAATGCAAGTTGTTTCCACCATGAGTCACTGACTGTAATCACTGCTAATGTTGTCCACTCCTTGCTCTCAAGACCCAACTCAGGCTTGGAAGAGCAAAATTTATATTCTCGTAGCAGTACAACTTCATATGTTGCAAAATGTTTCTATCACTTCCGCATCCTATCATCTCATGATGGAGAGGAGTATTTGAAAACAAAGAATATGGAAACAAAATTGTACAATCCCTTATATAAATACATAATTGCTGCATGTCCAAGCATGATTTTAAAGGTTAATGAGAAACTAAGACTGCAATTATAATGGACCCCACACCCCCTGCCTCCAGTGATTAAATTTCTTAAACATATGATCCAACAATATCTACAGCATTCTTAGTCAAGTATCATAAATTGAATTTAATCTCTCTTAAACTGCGAGGTTAATTTACGTCAGATGGGAGGAGGTTGCTTGTTCGTGGTTGGCTTGTATAAAGTTTAATCAATTAAAATTCAGGTGAGTAATTGAGTAATTACAGCATGGGTAATGGACTTTCTGCTGCATGCAGCAATATTGTCATTACAATTGCTGGAACACGGAGGAACAAGAGGACTTCTGACCCCCTTGAGCCTGTTCCACCGTTCAATGAGAACTAAAATCAACATTCGGTCTATTCAGTATATTTGTTCCACACGACTCTGGAAAACAAGGACCAATTAAACAGATACATTTTAACCTTGTTATACACAGTTTTTTGGTGATTCTTTGAATTCACCAGCATAAATTGTTACCACCACTAGTGAGAAATGTAACTTGCTATACCTGCCTGTTAACACAGTATATGGGCTATTTTGTGATAAATGTTTACATTGGTATTCAAAGTCAAATATGGAACCGATGTTTGCAGCATCTGTAATCAATGGCTAAAAACCTGCTTCATAAAAACAACTCCTACCATCTACGGTTACTTAGAAGGCATGCTGGCTCATCATCATCTTCACAAGGACAACTAGAAATACTGGGAGCTATGAAAGTTGCATGACCTGAAAAAGAACAAGAAAAGACCATAGCTGAAACACTGGGTAGGACACAATACTACATTTCCTCTCCCAACTCAAGTCAAAATAAAAAGTGTTTTTTCAATATGCAATGGCAAAATTATAAAATTGCAAAAGAAATGCCTACACATAGCTACACTCGAAACATTGTTGGGAAGAGACTGATTTAAAGTGTATTCCACCCACAATCTCTCTGAAGAACAGAAAAACACAGACTGCAGAAAGTTTGAAACTCTTTGAACCTCAAGTGAATATTTTTTACTATTATACATTCATGGGATGTGGGCAATGCTGGCTGGCCAGTATTTATTGCCGATCCCCAGTTGCCCTTGAGAAGGCGGTGGTGAGCCGCCTTCTTAAATTGCTACAGTCCATTTTTTGTAGGTAAATTTACAATCCTGTTAGGGAGGGAGTTCCAGGACTTTTACCAGTAACACCAAAGGAATGGTAATACACTTCTAAGTCAGGTTGGTGCATGGCTTGGAGGAGAACTTGCAGGTAGGTGGTGGTGTTCCCATGTTTCTGCCGCTCTTGTAGTTTTAGGTGGAAGTATTTCTCAGTTTTTAAGATGCTGTCTAAGGAGCCCTAGTGAATTTCTGCAGTGCATCTTGTAAATGGTGCACACAGCTGCTACTAATCATCAGAGGTGGAGGGAGTGGATAGAAACATAGAAACATAGAAGATAGGAGCAGGATGAGGCCATTCAGCCCTTCGAGCCACTTCTGCCATTCATCACGATCATGGCTGATTGTCTGACTCAATAGCCTAATTTTGCTCTCTCCCCATAACCTTTGATCCCATTCACCCCAAGTGCTATATCTAGCTGCTTCATGAATACATTCAATGTTTTGGCATCCCCGACTTCCTGTGGTAATGAATTCCACAGGCTCACCACTCTTTGGGTGAAGAAATGTCTCCTCATCTCCGTCCTACATGGTCTACCCCGAATCCTCAGACAGTGACCCCTGGTTCTGGACACACTCACCATTGGAAACATCGTCCCTGCATCTACCCTGTCTAGTCCTGTTAGAACTTTATAAGTCTCTATGAGATTCCCTCTCATTCATCTGAACTCCAGCGAAAACATGGATGTGGATGTGGTGTCAATCAGGCAGGCTACTTTGTCCTGGATGGTGTTAAGCTCCTTGAATGTTGTTGGAGCTGCACCCATCCAGGAAAGTGGGGAGTATTCCATCACACTCCTGAATTATGCCTTGGAGATGGTGGACAGGCTTTTGGAAGTTAGGAGGTGAGTTATGTGCTGCTGCAGGATTTCTAACCTGACCTGCTTACATAGCCAGCATATTTATATAGAATCAAAGAACCCCTACAATGCAGACAGAGACTACTTTGGCCCATCGAGTCTGCACTGACCTATAAAGCACCCCCACCCTAGCTGTGTAACCCCAGATTTACCATGGCTAATGCACCTAGCTTGCATGTCCCTGGATGCTACAGGGTAATTTAGCATGGTCAATCCACCTAACCCGCATATCTTTGGATATGGCTCATCCAGTTCAGTTTTTGCTCAATGGTAACCACCAGGATATTGATAGTGGGGGAGTCAGTGATGGTGATGTCATTGAATGTCAAAGGATGATGGTTAGATTGTCTTATACTGGAGATGATCACTGCCTGGCATTTGTGAGCCAGGAATGTTACTGCCATATGTCAGCCCAATCCTTAATGTTGTCCAGGTCTTGCTGCATTTGGACATAGACTGTTTCAGTGTTTGAGGAGTTGTGACTCATTGAGACATAGCAGTCTACAGCACGGAAACAAAGTCCTCAGCCCATCAAATTGGTACCAGTCAAAAACAAGCTCCTAACTATTCTTCAGAATAGTTTTTCAGAACTTAGTCCACAGCCTTGTATGCCTTGGCATCGCAAGTGTTCTTTTATCATGCATCTTAAATTGCCGTCCTCTGATTCTTTATCTTTCTGCCAGTGGGAACAATCTTTACCTTATCTTGACTCCATGATTTTGAGCACTTCTATTAAGTTTCCTCTCTAACCGTTTCCTCTCTAACAGAACCACCTTGTTTTCTCTAATCTACCCAGATCACCTAATTTTCTGGAATCATTCTCATGAATCTTTTGGCACCTTTCTAGTGACTTCACATTCTTTCTAAAGTGTGGGGCCTAGAATTGGACACAATACTATAGTTGATTCCAAGCCAGTGTTTTGCAAAAGGTGCACTGAAATATTCTTGCATTTGTACTCGAAGCCTCTATTTATAAAGCCTGGAATCCCAGATGATTTATTAACCACTCTCTCAGCCTGTCTTGCCACTTATCAAAGATTTTTTTTTAATGTGTGCAGTTCAGTCCATTGTATTGTGTATACATTACTTACTAAAGTCACCTTCTAGATCCTTCCTAATCAAATGTCCAGAGATTGTTCCTCCCAAAATTAATATTTTTTTATTTAACATCTTCCATTAAATTTTATCTGGAAAGATATACAGTTCTCATATTTACACAGATTGAAAACAGCTATAAGAGATAGTTGACAATCAAAAGGGTTTGCCAGGTGCTGAATTCAACTGAGCATAATAATTCTTTAACTTGATTCAGAGTTAAAGGAAAGCCAAAAGTAATTGCTGCCAGAAGTCCAAAAAACTTACAATACACCAACGAACTCTGTTGTCGAAGGGCTTTGTTCTAACCATAACTTTTCTTGCATCGCGACCCTTCATGACTCAGAGGATATATGTTACCTGTTGCTTGATCTCTGAAATTGTAGTCCTGGTGCTCAACACTGTGCAATTATCAACAGGTATCCCGACTTCTCAACTTATGACGGAGGAAAGATTATTGAAGAAGCAGCTGAAGATGTTTGGACCAGGGACACTGCATGCCAAACAGCATAACCAGCAAGTGATAGATACAGCTAAGTGATCCCACAACCAACGGATCAGGTCTGAGATCTGCAGTCCTGCTACATCCAGTTGTGAATGGTGGTGGATAATTAAACAACTCATTGGAGGAGGTGACTACACTAATATTCCGAACCTCAGGAAGGGAAGAGCTGTATGCCCTCCTGCGTTCTTCATTAAACCAAGGTTGATCCTCTGGCTTGATGGCAATGGTGGAGGATATGTTAGGCCATGAGGTTCCAGATTGTGTTGGAGGAAGAGCTGTACCTGCATGTTAACACAACATATAAGCTGTGTCTGTAATAAATGTTTATATTGATATTAAAAGGACAAAATGGAACAGCTGCTGAGACGTCCTGGAGCTGAGAGACTGACCTCCAACAACCACAACCACCTTCCTATGTGCCAAATAGGAGTCCAACCATCGGAGAATTTTCCCCCAATTCCCATTGACTAGATTTTGCTAGGGGTCCTTGATGCCACACTCGATTGATGTCAAGGGCTGTCACTCTCACCTCACCTCTAGAATTCAACTCTTTTGTCCATATTTGAACCAAGGCTGCACTGAGGAGCTGAGCGACTCTGGCAGAACACAACTGGGCATCACTAAGCAGGTTATTGCTGAGCAGGTGCTGCTTGATAGCACTGTTGATGGCGCTTTCCATCGCATTACTGATGATCAAGAGTAGACTGATGAGGTGGTAATTGGTCGGGTTGGATTTGTCCTGCTTTTTTTTTTTAACAGAACATACCTGGGCAATTTTCCACATTGTTGGGTAGATGCCCAGTGTAGTAACTTGTACTGGAACAGCTGGGCTAGGGAAGCAGCAAGTTCTGGAGCACAAGTCTTTAGTATGATTGCCAAAATGTTGTCAGGGCCTGTTGCTTTTGTAGTAACCAGTGCTTTTAGCCATTTCTTGATATCACATGGAGTGAATCAAACTAGCTGAAGACTGATCTCTGCACTTCTGGACACCACTGGAGGAGGCCAAGATGGATCATCCACACAGCAGTTCTGGCTGAAGATTGTTGTGAATCCTTCAGCCTTGTATTTTGTACTGATGTACTTGGCTCTTCCCTTCCTAAGGATGGGAGTATTAGTGTAGTCACCTCCTCCAATGAGTTGTTTAATTATCCACCACCATTCACAACTGGATGCAGCAGGACTGCAGATCTCAGACCGGATCCGTTAGTTATGGGATCACTTAGCTGTATCTATTACTTGCTGCTTATGCTGTTTGGCATGCAGGTAGTCCTGGTTGGTAGCTTCACCAGATTGACACCTCATTTTTAGCTAAGCCTGGTGCTATTCCTGGTATGCCCCCCTGCATTCTTCATTGAACCAAGGTTGATCCTCTGGCTTGATGGCAATGGTGGAGGATATGCTAGGCCATGAGGTTCCAGATTGTGATGGAGGACAATTCTGCTGCTGTTGATGGCCTCATGGATGCCCAGTCTTGAGTTTCTAGGTCTGTTTGAAGTCTGTCCCAATTAACATGGTGATAGTGCCACACTACAAGATAGAACGTATCTCAATGTGAAGACAAGATTTCACCTCCACATGGAATGTGCGGTGATAACTCTTACCAATATGATCATGGACAGATGCATTTGCGGCAGGCAGATTGAGAAGACAAGGTCAAGTAATATTTTATTCTCTTAATGGTTCCCTCATTGCAGTCCCAACCTAATAGCTACATTCTTTCAGACTCAACCAGTAGTGTTGCCAAGCCACTCTTGTCTCCTTTCAGAATACATTCTGTATTCTTGCTACCTCAGTGCTTCCTCCAAGTGGTGTTAAAATATGGAGGAGCACTGATTCATCAGCTGATGGATGGCATTATGTGGTAATCAGCAAGGGGTTTCCTTGCCCATGTTTGACCCAATGCCATTAAATTTCACGGCATCCAGAGTCAATGTTGAGAACTCCTAGGGTAACTCTCTCCTTACGGTATGCTATTGTGCAGTTACCTCTGCAAAGTTTGTCCTGCAGTGAGGCAGGACATAAGCAGAATGGTGGTCATGTTGTCTGGTGCATTATATGTAAGTTATGATTCCACAAGTATGACTATTTCAGGCTGTTTTTGATTACTCTGTGAGAGAGTTCTTCCGATTCTGGCACTAGATCCCCTTGCTCTGTCACTCCCAGTGCTTAGGTTGACACCAGGCGGTCTGTCCAGTTTCATACCTTTTTTGAGACTTTCTAGAGGTTGATACAACTGAGTGGCTTGGGAGGCCATTTACGAGTCAACTACATTGCTATGGATCTGGAGTCACATAAGCCTGACCAGCTATGGATAGCAGTTTTCCAACCTGAAAGGGCATTAGTGAGGTAGATGGGCTTTTTACAACAATTGACAATAGTATCATGGTAATCTTTAGAATATGTATTCCAGATTTTTATTGGATTTAAATTCCACCACCTACTGTAGTGGGATTTGAACTCGTGTCCCAAGAACATTACCTCGGTTTCTGAATTACATGCCCAGCGACAATACCCCTACACCGTCACCTACCCCAAATTGAGTGGAACTTGTTCAATTCTTGGACTCAGAGTGAAAAAGAGTCCATTGATCAATATGTGACTTCATTAACTCAGCTCACAGAATCATGTGAATTTGCACAACTCATTTTTAAGAAAATTGAAAACAGCATTGTATTAGATAGAAGATATCCCACAGTGAGAGCACATCAGTGAAAGGAGAAATGTATTCTCAGAAGAGCAATTGAAATGTACAGAAGTGCTAAGGTTGTAAGTTGGCAGCTAGAGCATATTCATGGTGGAATAGACCATGTCTTACATTATATTAACAGATCATTCAGGCTGAAAGGGCAGAACAATCACAAAGTGCAAGATGCACATACTACCAAGAACATAATTCCAAGGAGAAGAAGTCATATTCAGCGTGGAAAAAGCACTGCAGAAGACTGAATCATTTTGCACACAAGTGTACGGTTAGATGGAAGCACAATAAGCAGGTACAGATGACTACCGGAGAGGTATCAACTCAAGGTTCTGGTGAATTACTATACATCCTACATTTGCACATGCACAGTACATGGACTCTGACCAGTTAACTCTGAGCCAGTCCCTAGTGTAAGGAGAATCCCTGACATTCCTGTTTATACCTGTCAGCCAGGGCTTCCTAATTGGCCCAGGTTAACAGCCCAATCAAGGATCTCACACTCAATTAGATCCACCTGGCCAATCTCGTTCCAATCATTACACATGGCAATGACAAATGACACAAGAATGACATTCCCTGGGGAAGGAACATCACTGAAATGAACAGCCAATGACAAAGAACTTGCATACCATTCAGAGACTAACATGATTTAATAGAAACATCGAATACAGGAGCAGGAGTATGCCATTCAATTCTGCTCTGCCATTCAATATGATAATGGATGATCATCTAATGCTGTACCCTATTCCTACTTTCTCCTCATACCCTTTGATCACTTTATCCCTAAGAACTATATGTAGCTTTAAAGACTCTGTGTGAAATACATATTCAGATAATGATGAGAATAATTAACTGCTCAAGCATGAGAATAGTTGTGTGCATATTGGGTAAATTCAAGAAAGAAATATTCCACAATTGAGAAGGAATCCTTGAGCTTGGTGTTGGCGTTACAACATTTCAATATTTATGTTGCTTGTAATGTGTCTGAGACAATTGTATATACTGATCATAAAAGTTGCTCATGAGTTGATCATAAACTCATTAAAATTTTTGGAGAAATTTAATGTCAAAAATTTCAGACTGTTTAGACAGAACTTATTATTGCAGCCATTCAATTTGAAATTTATATACATGGCAGGACGAAAGAATGTAATTGCCAATGCGTTGTCGCAACTTTGATGAAGAAAGACAGAGACGTTTGGTGGCAGGAATAAATGAACTGAAATAGATTGTAATAGTGAAAATTTGTATGCTTATAGTCAATGTAAAGTACATGTATTGTAGTGGACTAATAGAAGAAGATTAAGTGTTTTTAAAAAATGAAGCCATCTTTGTATATTGATGGTTTTTTTTAAGGGAGAGAGGTGTGATGATTCAGTAACTTTAATGAGTTATTTTGTCCTGTTATTTTTGAAGAGAGGTTGTAAGGCAGATATACCAAGCAGCCTATCAGAGCCACTGGGTTAAAAGCTTGGGAAGCCTTGTTTTTTTTTAAACAGCCTGAATGGATGTGGCCAGCTCTCACAGATCAGGTTTTCTGGGTTTTTAGGTTAGCTTTAAGCAGAAGATCTTCAAAAGAATTGGCAGCTTCAGTGAATGTCTCCTGGGTGTTACTCTGTCTGTATTTTATCTTGATGTTTTTTCCTCCTGGATTGGAGAACTGCATATGAGAATCTGTGTCTGAATTTTGCTTTTTGCTAAGAGGTGTTGTTTATGGGATGTTACGATATTAGAACAGTTAATTAGTAATAGGTACTGTATCTAATATTCTGTTAAGTTTTCTAATAGAGTTAAGTTATTCTAAATTCCTCTTTCTTTGGTTGCATTTTAACAACAGTGCCTAAATAAATTGTGTTTTGCCATATACTGCCACCCAAGACAAATTTCCGGCCCTCAATTTTTCTAACATTTTAAGTATATTGCATTTCGTCTGGAAGATCTTGACATTGACACTGGATAAATAATTTTTATCCGATAAGAAAGCCTGCTCCTAACATTAATCTTTTGAAGCTGCTGAACTGTATGCATGAAAGATCCTGTAAAAAGCCTCAGGCAATTTACAAGACCAAACACTGATTATAGTCATAGATATATCTGGCTTTCAGACTAGAAAGGAATTCTATTCATTGACTCATTGAGTCAGTGGTATAAAAGGTTCAGCCACTCCCTAGGTAAGAATTTTTACAAATTCGCTTCTGGCGTTTGTAACCCATATTTATTGTCCTGAACTGATATTTTCAATTAGCTACTTTCTCTCACCCCTCCCGAGTTCAGTGCTTCTTAACTGATACTTTTTAGGGAGTGAATCCTACCATCCTTACCAGTCTGGCCTACAGTATGCATGACTCCAGTCCCCACACCTTTGTGGTTGATCCTTATGTGCTCTCTGAAGTTATGTCATCCTTCTCCAGTCAGGGCAACCAGGGATGGGCAATAAATGCTTGTCTCGCCAACACCACCCACAAGAAAACATGTTAGCAGTTCCGCTCACAGTACTCTGCCAACCTGGCCCTTTTACATATAGAAGTCAATTTGACTGAGTGTTTTACAGCCTAGCATAATCTGACCCTTCAATTGGAGAAGAATCCCTTCTGTGCTCCAGTTGAACTGGAAACCTACGTCTTAAGAATGCAACTGTAATTCACTATACTGAGGAATTCTTCACTCCCTTATATTAATGCAAGTGAACATACTGGGAGGAGGATATTGGAGAATGAGCAGGAATGGGAACCTTGATTCGTTATTACCTCCCTTGACTGAGACTCATGGTCCAAGAAAGTTGAGCCTTGCAATGACACGTGAATGCCATCCTAATTGAGATGGGTGAACTTGGCAGTGCCCATGGGGAAAATCTGAAAACTTTCAGCTCTGTTTTGCACAGTCGCACATCAGGCAACAAATGCCTGTGGCACACTTGCTTTTTTTTGTGTCCATGTATTATATATACTATTATGCACTGTATAAATACAAAAAGGAAAAAGACTTGTATTTAAATAACACCTTTCACAACCAACAGGTATCTCAAGCCACTTTATAGCCAATTAAGTACTTGTGAAGTAGTCACTGTTGTAATGTAGGAATCCAATCTGCATGCACAAGTTTCCATAAACAGCAATATTATAATGACCAGAAAATTTGATTTTGTGATGCTAGATGACAGATAAATATGGGTCGGGACATCAGGGAAAACTCCCCTGTTCTTCTCAGTGCCAAAAGGTCTTTTACATCCAGCCAAACAGGCAAATAGGACCTTGTTTTAAGGTCTCATCTGGAAGACAGCACTTAGAACAGTGCAGCACCCCCTCACTTTTACACTGGAGGTTGGCCAATCTGAAGACTCGGATATAAGAGTGATATCAACTGAGCCACAAACTAACATAAATGCAAATTATTTTATGTGAGATGTGTTATGTGTGACGTATGTAGTCATGCCACTTGTGCATATAACATATTGATTACAGAGAGATCAGGCTTGCAAAACAATATAGTTATGTTCTTACCTTTGCGATTCAACACCATTTTAATGTCTACAAGGGTATCTAGCTGTTGATGTGCTATGTTTCTACAATGGGACATTCTAGGATTGTGGTCAGGAAGATTTGAAGCAGCCTCTCTGAATCTGTGTAGGTTACCTGCATATGATACGTGACCTCTTAGGTATGTATAATGGTTTATCTTAAAGAGTTAGTCACAACGTGATGGCAATTTCTATTACTGACCTGTCAATAATATTTCTGAGGATTATTCCAGTCGAATCAATGTCTGTAGCATTCCAGTGATTAAGCTGAAAAACAAAAAAGCTGGTCAGCCCATGGAAACGGAGGATTCCTTGAATCAGCTGACTGTCAAGACAATCAATTTTTGTCTCACTTAAGTGCACTTTTGTCTTCAAATGTTTAATTATCTTCAGAACTAGTTTTGTTGCAAAGATATTCAAACCTGAATGTCAGTGCTTAATAGTAAGCATTGTACTGTTTCTAACTAAAACCAAATTTGGTAAATTGTTGGACAAGTAGCCATTAGGCCTGGATTCTTAGGGTGAACGAGTGGACTCTGCATAATATTAAATATGTCACCTCATACTTGCTACTACCCATACGTATACAGTGCAAATATAGGTATCTTAGTGAAAACCCGATTGTGGAGTGGGGTGAGATTTGGTACTCGTATGTCTTCAGTGTAGGAGGGTGTAAAGCAATGAAACTGATCCTTTCAAAAAGATGCCAGATAAATCAATCATTTGGAATTTAGATTCTGAATAAGTCCTTGTCACAGCTTGTACTAACCACTCTGCCAGATTTTAAGTTCCTGTACAAATTCATCAAAATAATTTTTTACGCTATGTCTATAAATTAGTTTACTGTTCAGTACTAGAAATCTTGTGTCTGACAAGCTTTAACTGGTTGGAAAGGCAGTAAATATTGAAATGCTTCAAGTAAGTAGTTTGAACTATGTGGTGAACTATATCCATGGTTACTGCAGACCTCTCTTGGTAGTAGATGAGGATTTGAACTCATTCTTACTAGCTAGTTAAGCTTCATAATTTTCATTGATGTGTTAGTGATTTCAGCTTTATATTGATGCAAATCATGCAATGTAATTTGGGAGTGAAACTGTCCAAGACACAAACCGTAGGGAAGCCTATTCTGAGGTAACAAGGTGTGGAGCTGGATGAACACAGCAGGCCAAGCAGCATCATAGGAGCAGGAAAGCTTTCCTGCTCCTATG
>JAHRHZ010000089.1:4706096-4763751 GCA_024137785.1 Ginglymostoma cirratum
TCATAGGAGCAGGAAAGCTTTCCTGCTCCTATGATGCTGCTTGGCCTGCTGTGTTCATCCAGCTCCACACCTTGTTATCTCGGATTCTCCAGCATCTGCAGTACCTATTCTGAGGTAGCCGCTCATTGCTGATGCTTTGCAAATCCCTGCATATTAAGTCCCTGCCAGGTCAAAATACAAAGTTTATGATAACATTTGTACTTATTAAATAGTTTGTGAAGAGTTTCAAAGCATTTTACATGTTGAATTATGCATGATTTGAAAACTATTCGGCACCACAACGTACAACTTAGAATTTCATTTATTGAGCCTATTTTTATTTATAAAGCTGTTCGAGGGTCCAGAGCACGCACTGTTCCATTTCAAATAGTATTTGAGATCTTTTAACATCCTTGTGCACTGCCAGAGCAAGAAGGTGGTGTCTCGAGTCAACGCCTTATCTCAAAGCCTGCAGCTCCAACAATGCAGCAATTTCTCAAAGCTGCACTGCAGAGTCAGCTTACATTATGGGTTCAGTAATGCTGTTTGAGTCTAGTGGCACAAAGTACCTGTGCCGCGTATTGTGGATTGTGTACCATAATGAAAGTGATGCCTGCTGACACAATTCTGGGATTTTACAAGATGGGTATGTGCAGATCAGAGAAAGGATGGGGGTGGGAGGGTGAAGAGGCACAGCAGCCCTTACAGAGATGCTACATATCCTTAATGCTTCTCCAGAAGAGAAATACATACAGCAAATCATAGAAGTTGAGCTGCACTTCTATGATATAAGGAAATGCTGCTGCAGAAATTCTTAGAGAGAAAGAGAGTCTTTTAATTGGAGCTGGGGGCCATCCTGCAGTCAATCCACTATTTGCAATATGCAATTAAATTTGAATGTGTAGAGAGGGGGTGATTCTCCATTTCCATGTAAATGCCTCTTTGGGAAAGGAGTCCTGCAGGCTGAAGGTACCCTTCATTATAAGCACTGACAGATTCCTTTCAACACTGACAAGTGAGATTTTGGAGTCGTACCTGATGTTGATGTCCTTGGGATCCTGTTACAACTCTTAAAAGGAATTGTAATTATGAGACAGGCAAGTCTTAACATTAGACCTGTATCAACATAACCTTAGACTCCCTGAACAGTATACGCCCAATGCTGGTAACTCACTTACAGCTGCTTAGGCTTTAAGCTTCATTCATTTCTGCACTTTCCTCTTTTCGATTCTGGACATACTGAATGATAATCTCAATTGTGCTTTTGGTTATCTACTTAGCTTAACCAAATAGCCGTTGATCACTTGTGATACCAATTTGCTATTTTGTCATGGGATGCCTCACAACTGTGCACTTACCCAATGTCAAAAATGCATTTTCCAGAAGGATTGATTTTACCTTCTCATAGGTTTTGATTAAACAATATTTGGCATTGTATAAATAAGATGTGCTTTTATAAAGGTTTTCCTTCATGTGGAACTAACTTGAAGTTAAATGAACATACAAAATAGAGACAATTCAGCCCTTCAAGGCAGCTCCATCATTCAGTAAGATCTTGACTGAATTGTGTTTCAAGTTCTGCACTCCCGTCTTTCCCAAGTAACTTTTGACTCCCCTGCCGAACAAGAATCTATCCATCTCTGTAAAAATAAATTCAATGACCCCCACCTCCACCATTTTCTTCGTACTGAGAGTTCCAAAGTCACACAACCTTCAGAGAAAAAAAAATCTTGCCTCTGTCCTAAAAGGGCACAGCACCAGGGACTCAGGTTCGATTCTATTCTCGAGTGACTGTGTGGACTTTGCATATTGAGTATCCTCTTACAGTCCAAAGATGTGCGGGGTAGGTGGATTGGTCATGGAAGGTGCAGGGTTACAGCAATAGGATAGGGGGCTTTGGCTAAGTGGGATGCTGTTCGAAAGGTTGGTGTGGACATGATGGGCCGAATGGCCTGCTTGTACACTGCAAGGATTCTATGACTCCATATTACAAGCTC
This sequence comes from Ginglymostoma cirratum, assembly GCA_024137785.1. Taxonomy (NCBI): domain Eukaryota; kingdom Metazoa; phylum Chordata; class Chondrichthyes; order Orectolobiformes; family Ginglymostomatidae; genus Ginglymostoma; species Ginglymostoma cirratum. Next base: position 4,708,073 of record JAHRHZ010000089.1, read on the forward strand.
TTTATTTTACATGACACCATTAATTTAGTAAAATGACCCAGGAAACTTAAAAAAGGAGAGATTATTAATAAAAATGTGACACACTTGACCACATCAGGAGATGGCAGGACAGATGAATGACCTCAAACAGCATGCCCATCCCAACAATGGTCATACCTTGTTACTATTAACTGGGACATTTACGTTAGTCACAGTTGCAACATTTTTTTTCTCTAACCCTCATGGCATTGATATTTAAGACGATCTACAAGATGATCTGGTCCAATCAGGAAGCCCTGGCTGACAGATAAGAACAGGAGTGTCAGTTCACTCCTGTGAGCTGGCTCTGAGGGAACTGTATCATTGTCAAGGACTCTCCATGTGTAAGTAAAGGGTGACTTGGTGATGGGATAGTGGCTTCTGTGGAGTTATTTTAGAAGAGATCATGGTAGCTTTTCAGGTGTGATCGAATGGTCAAAATACTGACATTCTCTTTGCTAGATGTCACTTTTTAAGAGTTCCTTTTGCTCTTGCGATTTCAAGCACCTCTTCATTTGACTCACATCCTGCATACGGAATTTTTATGTGTCTTCGCATCCACATTTTTGTTTTTATTCATTTGTGGGATATGGGCATCACTGGCTGGCCAGCGTTTATTGCCGTCCCTAGTTGCCCTTCAGAAGGTGGTGGTGAGCTGCCTCTTGAACCGCAGTAGTCCACCTGCTGTGACTTGACCCATAATACCATTAGGAAGGGTTTTGACCCAGCGACAGTGAAGGAACGGCCATATATTTCCAAGTCAAGATGGTGAGTGGTTTGGAGGGGAACCTGAAGGTGATGGTGTTCCCACTTATCTGCTGCTCTTGTCTTTCTCGATGGAAATAGTTGTGGGTTTGGAAGGTGCTATCTGAGGATCTTTGGTGAATTTCTGCAGTGTATCTTGTAGATAGTACACACTGCTGCTACTGAGTGTTGGTGGTGGAGGGAGTGGATGCTTGTGGGTGTGGTGCCAATCAAGTGGGCTGCTTTGTCCTGGATGGTGGCAAATGTCTTGAGTCATCCAGGCAAGTGGAGAGTATTCCATCACACTCCTGACTTGTGCCTTGTAGATGGTGGACAGGCTTTTAGGAGTCAGGAGGTGAGTTACTTGCCACATTATTCTTAGCTTCTTACCTGCTCTTGTAGTAACTGTGTTTATGTGGTGAGTCCAGTTGAGTTTCTGGGCAATGATAACCCTCAGAATGTTGATAGCGGAGGATCCAGTGATGGTAACACCATTAAATTTGAGGGGTGGTGGTTAGATTGTCTCTTATTCGTGCTGGGCATAGCCTGGCATTTGTGTGGCGTGAATGTCACTTGCCACTTGACAGCCCAAGCTTGAATACTGTCCAGATCTTGTTGCATTTGAACACGGACTGCCTCAGTATCTAAGGAGTCGCGAATGGTGCTGAACATTGTGCAATCATCAGCGAGCATTCCCACTTCTGACCTTATGATGGAAGGAAGGTCATTGATGAAGCAGCTGAAGATGGTTGGGCCGAGGACACTACCCTGAGAAACTCCTGCAGAGATGTCCTGGAGCTGAAATGATTGACCTCCAACAACCACAACCATCTTCCTGTGTGCCAGGTATGACTCCAACCACCAGAGAGTTTGCCCCCTGATACCCATTGATTAAAATTTTGCTAGGGCTCCTTGATGCCACACTCAGTTGAATGCAGCCTTGATGTCAAGGGCTGTCACTGTCACCTTACCTCTGGAATTCAGCTCTTTTGTCCATGTTTGAACAGAGGCTGTAATGAGGTCAGGAGCTGAGTGGCTCTGGTAGAACCCAAACTGGGCATCACTGAGCTGGTTATTGCTGAGCAGATACTGCTTGATAGCACTGTTGATGACCCTTTTCATCACTTTACTGATGATTGAGAGTAGACTGATGGGGCGGTAATTGGCCAGGTTGGATTTGTCCTGCTTTTTGTGTATAGGACATACCTGGGTGATTTTCCACATTGTCAGGTAGATACCAGTGTTGTAACTGTACTGGAACAGCTTGGCTGAGGGAGCGGCAAGTTCTGGAGCACAAGTCTTCACAGGCCTCTACGTGATTCTATAGACCCTTACTGTTTGCCCAGATTTCTGAGGCTTACAGAAAAGTGGTTAGACAGTAGCATCTTAAGGTCTTTCCTTGATTAAAAGTTTGCATTTTTTTGTTATCAACACATCCTTTAACTTCACAAAATTACTTCTGGCTAACTCTACCCTTCCAACTTCTGCATCACATCTGCCACCTCTGTTATCATTTGTTCTAATTGTTCCAATGTGATATTATCCACCTCAATCTTCACTCTCATTTCATCAAATTTAGTTCTCCTAATTACCAATGTTTTTATCTTTTTGCCGTTCAGAGTCAACTTGTATTCTAAATTGTTAAATTTTAATTAACCTATGATATTTTGAAGGGCCTCTCCTGATTCAGCCATTAGTACTATGTGATAAGTGCGTTACAGGTTTGTCTTCTTGTCTCCAATTTCTCCCCCCTTGAATCTTATTTCACTCTCTGAATATTTGTTCTACGTACAGATTGAATAAATCTGGTGACAGTACAAATCCTCATCATAATCTCTTCACTTGAAACATATCTGATTGTCCATCTTCTAGCTCAGTGACAACTATCTGGATAAATTTCATCTTTATCCTCTTCATATCACACTTCAACAATACACCAGTTACCTTTTGACAATAATCATGGCTGAACACTTTTTAGTGTGCTATGAAGAATAGGTAAATATTCTTGTGTTTCACCAATTTCTGCTTCAAATGTGTTAACATTTCTTCTGATTATGATTTTCAAGATCATTTTAATGAGATGAATTATTAAGTTTATAGTTCTAAAATGACTGCACACCATTATTTTAGGTTTCTTAGTTATTTTCACAAATAATTAATATCTCAAGTCACTTGGAATATACCTTTTGGGCCAAAATTGACGACAAACTTCTGTTATTAATTCTCATTCTGTTTCTTTAAAGATTCTAAAGAGTGTACAGTTTGAAGGGTGGTGGATGCATATTCAATTGGTACTTTCAAAAGGTGAACTGGATACATACATGAAAAAAAAGATTAAAGGTTATAGGAATGGATAGGAAGAATGGAATTTATTGAATAGTTCCTTCAAGAGCTGACACAAATATGATGGACTAAAAGTCATCCTCCTGTGGTGTGAGTTTCTATTATTCAGAAGTTTTTACTACAGGACTGGATGGTACCATAATGTAACAATTTGACCCTGATACTGCAGGACTAAGATCTGAACCCTGGCCCAGCCAGATAAGATAAATGTCTGTTCTCTCTGCTGGCTGCTGTGGCATTATGTAAAACTAGTTTTGGGCAACTGTATCAATACAAATGCCTCCTAACTAACTACTGAATAGTGGCGTCACTCAGAGAAGAATCAAAATGCTTTCCTGGTTTGTCTCCCATCTTCAACCTTCCTAAGAGCTCATCCCTAACTGTGATGTATCTTGAGTAGTACCAAGTCCTATTCACCCATCATCCTGGTGTTCAAATTGTTTTCAAATTCCTCCAAGGCCTCACCCCGTTCCTATCTCTGTAATTTTCTATAGTCCCTATAAACCTCAGCGATCCCTACACTCCTCTAATTTGGGTGTGCTGTACATCCCCCATTCCCTACTGCAGACGTATTTCTTAAGAATTCCGACAAAAAGTCTCAGTTAGATAACTTAGAGACTTGGTAGGGTCTCCCTGTATTGCATTCAAGGCCACAAGTTCAATTTTCTATTTGGTCTAAAAAAGGGAGTGAGGTTTGCAAGATGTATATATAAAAAAATCTGGTCATTTAACATCTGCTTTTCTATGGAGGAAAAAGAGATTATTTGATGCCTGGCTTAACAAGGACACAGGCTGCAACAAGATCTTTATGCTGCTGGGGCTTTATGACTCATGCAAATTGATCTTTGAATACCATCAGAAAATAAACAGTCCTGATGAATTTGCTTCGCTTTGACATATTTGCATTCAGCCAGTCATGTTGAAACCCATTACAGAAAAGCATTGAGAATATGCCAAAATATATTGCACTAACTTGCAAGTTGCTTTTAAAGTATGTTTTTGTTCCCTTGCTAATTGGTTTAGCCTGGCTAAAAGTCATGCCATCGTCAGCAGAACATGAACAGTTTTTTATAACATTTAATTGTAGCTTTTCAGCAGAAAACCATAATTCTGTGCACGCAGGAAATCTGAATAAAATCTGAAAATACTCAAAATACTCAACTAGTCAGGACATCTCCATGAAGAATGTAGAGGAACAGAGGGACTTTAAGAGTCTCTATCCACAGATCCATGAAGGTAGTAGTTCAAGTAGTTAAGGTGGCTAAGAGGCTCACAAATACTTCTATTTGTTACCCAAGGTATAATATTCAATAGATGGAGATTGTGCTGGAACTGCATAAAACACTAATTAGGCCACAGCTGGACTACTGCCTGCAGTTCTGCTCACTGCACCACAGGAAGAATGTGATTGAACTAGAGAGAATACAGAGGAGATTTATGAGGACATTTGTCATGTTAAAGAGGTCTAATAATCAGTTGCTCAAGAGATTGATTAACTCATGGGTAAGTTTCTTTAAAAGAATAAAACACGTTATAAGTTATAAAGCACATGTTACAGCAAAACTAACTGACTTCAGTGTGGCCACGTCGACATCGCTCCGCCCACTGACTCCATAGCCAGCAGCTCCAGAGGAAACAGCAACACTGAGCCCTGCCGAGTCTTCACCATCCCCCCCAGACCTCCCCCTGACTGAGGACGAACGGTCAGTCCTCAGTAAAGGGCTCACCTTTGTCCCCATCCACCCACATATCAATGAATACCGCTCACGTTTGGACATTGAGCAGTTTTTCTGCCGCCTCCGCCTCCACACTTACTTCTTCAACCGCGAATCTAACCCTCCCTCTACTGACCCCTTCTCCCGCCTCCAACACAAGCCCTCCTCCTGGACACCACCCCAAGGCCTCCTACCCTCCCTCGACCTCTTCATCTCCAACTGCCGTCGAGACATCAATCACCTCAACCTCTCCACCGCTCTCACCCACTCCAACCTCTCCCCCGCAGAATGTGCAGCCCTCCGCTCCCTCCGCTCCAATCCCAACGTCACCATAAAACCCGTGGACAAGGGGGGGCGCAGTTGTAGTATGGCGCGCTGACCTCTACATCACTGAGGACAGGCGCCAACACTCCGACACCTCCTCCTACCGCTCCCAGGATCATGACCCCACCCCGGAGCACCAAACCATCATCTGCCAAACCATCCACAACCTCGTCACCTCAGGTGAACTCCCACCCACAGCCTCCAACCTCATCGTTCCCCAATCCCGCACCGCCCGCTTCTATCTCCTTCCCAAAATCCACAAACCTGACTGCCCTGGTCGACCCATTGTCTCTGCCTGCTCCTGCCCCACCGAACTTATCTCCACCTATCTCGACTCCATTTTCTCCCCCTTGGTCCAGGAACTCCCTACCTATGTCCGTGACACCACCCACGCCCTCCACCTCCTCCAGAACTTCCAATTTTCCGGTCCCCAACACCTCATTTTTACTATGGACGTCCAGTCCCTATACATCTGCATTCCCCATGCAGATGGCCTAAAGGCCCTCTGCTTCTTCCTGTCCCCCAGGCCTGACCAATCCCCCTCCACCAACACCCTCATCCGCTTAGCCGAAATCGTCCTCACCCTCAACAACTTCTTTTTCAATTCCTCCCACTTCCTACAGACAAAGGGTGTGGCCATGGGTACCTGCATGGGCCCAAGCTATGCCTGCCTCTTTGTAGGTTACGTGGAACAATCCCTCTTCCGTACCTACACTGGCCCTAAACTCCACCTCTTCCTCCGTTACATTGATGACTGTATCGGCGCCACCTTGTGCTCCCACGAGGAGCTCGAACAATTCATCCACTTCACCAACACCTTACATCCCAACCTTAAGTTCACCTGGACCATCTCTAACACCTCTCTCTCCTTCCTGGACCTCTCTGTCTCCATCTCGGGTAACCACCTAGAAACCGATATCCATTTCAAGCCCACCGACTCCCACAGCTACCTAGAATACATCTCCTCCCACCCACCTACCTGCAAAAATGCCATCCCCTATTCCCAATTGCTTCGCCTCCGCCGCATCTGCTCCCAGGATGAGGCATTCCACTCCCGCACATCTCAGATGTCCTCATTCTTCAAGGACCGCAACTCCCCCCCACAGTGGTCAAGAACGCCCTCGACCATGTCTCCTGCATTTCCCGCAACTCATCCCTCACACCCACTCCCCGCAATAACAACCAAAAAAGAATCTCCCTCGTCCTCACGTAGCACCCCACCAACCTCCGCATCCAACGCATCATCCTCCGACACTTCCGCCATCTGCAATCCGACCCCACCACCAAAACCATTTTTTCCTCCCCACCCTTGTCTGCTTTCCGGAGGGACCACTCTCTCCGTGACTCCCTTGTCCGCTCCACACTCCCCTCCAGCCCCACCACACCCGGCACTTTTCCCTGCAACCGCAGGAAGTGCTACACCTGCCCCCACACCTCCTCCCTCACCCCCATCCCAGGCCCCAAGAAGACTTTCCACATCAAGCAGACGTTCACCTGCACATCTGCTAATGTGGTATACTGTATCCGCTGTACCCGTTGTGGCCTCCTCTACATCGGGGAAACCAGGCGGAGGCTTGGAGACCGCTTTGCAGAACACCTGCGCTCAGTTCACAATAAACAACTGCACCTCCCAGTCGCGAACCATTTCAACTCCCCCTCCCATTCCTCAGACGACATGTCCATCCTGGGCCTCCTGCAGTGCCACAACGATGCCAACCGAAGGTTGCGGAAACCGCAACTCATATTCCGCTTGGGAACCCTGCAGCCCAATGGTATCAATGTGGACTTCACAAGCTTCAAGATCTCCCCTCCCCCTACCGCATCCCAAAGCCAGCCCATCTCGTCCCTGCCTTCCTAACCTGTTCTTCCACTCACCTATCCCCTCCTCCCACCTCAAGCCGCACCCCCATTTCCTACCTACTAACCTCATCCCACCCCCTTGACCTGTCCGTCCTCCCTGGACTGACCTATCTCCTCCCTACCCCCCCACCTACAATCACCTTTACTGGCTCCATCCCCGCCTCTTTGACTTGTCTGTCTCCTCTCCACCTATCTTCTCCTCTATCCATCCTCTATCCGCCTGCCCCCCTCCCTATTTATTTCAGAACCCTCTTCCCGTCCCCCACTTCTGATGAAGGGTCTAGGCCCGAAACATCAAGATTTCCTGCTCCCATGATGCTGCTTGGCCTGCTGTGTTCATCCAGCTCTACACCTTGTTATCTCTTGACTTCAGTGTGTGCAGCTTGCAAGCCCACAAATACAGTCACAGTGTCACAATATTATATACATACAGGACATCCTTAAAGGTAAATCCCTTAAAGGCAGGTTTATATGCAAACTCTCCTCTTTTCCAAGATAAGGTTTGACTATTTACAATATCAAGTGAGCCTACGGGTCTCTACAGCATTAAGTAATTCACTGATACATCTAGACATTGTAAAAATGACTGTGTCTGGAGGTCCCATTAATTTTCCACAGTCCTTAGTGATGCTTTCTGTTGTTACTGTTTGGATTGTCAAGTTTTTCTTTCAGAGTGCAGTTGCTCTTCCAGAATTTGCTTTGATGCATTTTAGTACAGGAGCAGGTATGTCTTGCTGCAATTATACAGGGCCTCGGTGAGACCACACTTGGAACATTATGTGCAGTTTTGGCCTCCTTATCTTAGGAAAGATGTTATTGCTGCAGAAGGAATGCAGACTTATTCCTGGGATGGCGGGACTGAAGAATGAGTTGAGGTTGAATTGATTCGTATTACATTCACTGGAGTTCAAAGGAATGAAGGGGAGTGGCTGCATAGAAATCTATAAAATGTTAATAGGATTAGACAGGATAGATGCAGGAAGGATGTTCCTGATGTTAGGGGAGTCCAGAACTAGGGGTCACAGTCTAAGGACATAAGACCATAATACCATAAGACATAGGAGCAGAAATTAGGCAATTCGGCTCATCCAGTCTGCTCCGCCATTCAATCATGGCTGATAAGTTCCTCAACCCTATTCTCCTGCTTTCTCCCCGTAATCCTTGATCCTCTTGATAATCAAGAGCCTATCTAAATGGGGTAAACCATTTAGGACTGAGATGAGGAGATATTTCTTTATCTGTGAGCCTGTGGAATTTGCTACCACAGAAAACAACCGAAGCTGAAACATTGTTGGATTTCAAGAGAGTTGGGTATAGCACTTGGGGCTAATGGGATTAAAGGATATGGAGGAAAAGCAGGAACAACCTATTAAGTTGGCTGATGAGCCATGATCATACTGAATGGTGGAGCAAGCTTGAAGGGCTGAATACTACTGCTTTTATTTTCTTTGCTTCTGTTACAATCAGGTTTTGCACCAGCTTATTGACTGACTAATCTTATATGTCAGGCTGTTTCAAGTGGTTCAGCTCTTCTTGACATTTACTGCTTGGTCCTTTAAGAGCATCCAGCTCATTTTTAAACTTCCAGTTTTACATGCTGTCTTCTGGCAGTCTACTGTATCTTTTTCTCCTCATAACCTGCTCTATTAATTGTCCAGCTTCTTCAATTTTTCTTTGCTTACTCTGAATCCTGGAACTCTTCCACCTGCTGTTTCAGAAGTGTCAGATAATAGAAGAAAGGAAGAATTTACAGATACAGAACAGTGTGGTGAGGTCGCATGTAGTGAGACATGAACCCAAGATCACAGTTGAGGCCGTCTTCATGGGTACAGACTTTGCTATCAGTTTCTGCTCGGCAATTCTGCATTGTTGTGTATCTCGAAGTCCGCCTTGGAGGACTCTTGCCTGAAGATAAGAAGCTGAATGTCCTTGACCGCTGAAGTGTTCCTGCACTGAGAGGGAACGTTCCTGTCTGGCGATTGTTGCATGGTGTCTATTCATCTATTGTTGTAGCATCTGCATGGTCTTGCCAATATACCATGCCTTGGGGCATCCTTGCCTGCAGCGTACGAGATAGACAACATTGGCCGAGTCATGTGTATCTGCCGTATACATGGTGGGTGGTGTTCCCACATGTGATGGTATTATCTGTGTTGATGATCTGACATGACTTGCAGAGGTTGCCATGGCAGGGTTGTGTGGTGTTGTGGTTGACGTTCTCCTGGGTACCTCTCTGCCTTATTTAATCGGATTATAGGTCATCCCTTCGCTTGTTATTCAGCTGTTGACACTTTACTCACACCGTCTAACACTCTGATCAACTGCAGGGATTTATTATTCAACACTCCACTCACACCATTTGTATGATCTTTTGATCTCTCTGCCCATAAATTCTGTTCTGTGTGCTCCCCTCTCACTTCACCTGATGAAGGGGCTATTCTCCAAAAGCTTGTGATATCAAATAAACCTGTTGGACTATAATCTGGTGTCGTGTGACTTCTGAGTTTAAAATGTGGTGCACAGATGGCTACATAGGGCTTGAGGGTGGTGTAATTTTTTTGAGTTGGTGGGCTGAAGGTAATACATCTGGAGCAGGTGGGACTTGAACCCAGGTCTCCTGGACCAGAGGTAGGGAAGAGGTCTGCTTTGTTGTCTTTTTTACCCAGAGGTGCTATCATGCACAACTGAGCGACGCTCCCACCACCAAAATTACTGTAACTCTTTTTTCTGCGATTTCTTTTAACTACCACCAACAAAATACCCGTGTAGCCAATTAAGGGGGTCTGCTTTTTTTTGGGGGGTCTGCTTTATATTTTTTTTCTTCACACACAACTGAGTGACCTTCCCACCACCAAAATCACCATGATTTTTTTTGCACTTTTTCTTAAACTAATAACCACCACCAATAAAATCACCCATGCAGCCAATTCAATGTTTACATGTAAAGCACATTATGGCCAATGAACACCAGCAAAGCTGAGGGGGAGTAGGGAGAGAGGGACGGGACTAAATCAAAATGGGGTTGAAGGGGGAAATAAAGCACTGTATCCCCCATGGTAAAGAGGGTCTGCTTTTTTTTTTATTTTTATTTTTCTACCCAGAAGTGTTAGCACACATAACTGAATGACCTTCCCACCAACAAATCACAGTGACTTTTGTTTTGCTTTCTTTTTAACTATTATCCACTACTGGTAAAAACACCTGTGTACGCAATTCAATATTTACAAGCAAAACCCATTACAGGGAATGCAAACCATCAAAAGTGTGGGGGGAGGGGAGGGTAGGGAGAGAGGGAAGGGACTAAATCAAAATGGAGTTGGAGGGGAAATAAAGCACTATATCCTCCATAGTGCCCATCTCTCTCTAAAGGCAATGAGAACATTGGTAGACACCATGTGCTCCCTCTCCAAAGACACTTGGGGACAAACATATTTTTTTAACCCAGAAGTGTTATCTCACCTGCAAAATCATTATGACATTTTTTCTTTTTTTCATCAAAAAGTAACAACCACTAGTAAATCATCTGTATAGCCAACTGAATATTTACATGCAAACCATCAAAATTGAGGGGGAGGTAGGGAGAGAACATAGGACTAAATCAAAATGAAATTGGAGGGGGAAATAAAGCACGGAGTCTGCTTTTTTTTTGTTCTACTCAGGAAGTGTTATCACACACAACTGAGCAATCTTCCCATCACCGAAAACATTGTGACATTTTTTTTATGTTCAAAAAGTGACAACAGCCAGTAAAAACACCTGTGTAGTCAATTGAATATTAACAAGCAAAGCCCATTATGCATAAGCAAGCCATCAAAGGTGGGAAGACAGGGGAAAGCAGAAAGGGACTCAATCAAAATGGAGTTGGAGGGGGAAATAAAGCACGGGGTCTGCTTTTGTTTTGTTTATTTTGTCTCCCAAGGTGCTATTATGTACAACTGAGCAACTTTCCCACCACCAAAATCACTGTGACTTCTTTTTTGTTTTTTCACTCTTAACTCGTACTAATAACCTTTACTAATAAGGTTGCTTCTCATTCTTCTATATTCCAATGAGTACAGGCTCCATTTACTCAACTTCTTCTTCCAAGACAGCTTGTCCATACCTGATATCAACCTCGTGAACCTTCTCTGAACCGTCGCCAATGCCAGTATGTCTTGCCTTGGATAAGGGGACCAAAACTGTTCACAGTATTCCAGCTGCGGTCTGACTAGTGCCTTGTAGTTCCAAATCCTTAATACTGTCACCAAACAAAATCTATCAATCACAATTTTGAAATTTTCAATTGACTCCTGTCCCCTTAAGCTTATCTGCTTTTTGAGGAAGAAAGGTCACCTTCCACTTACGCAACCAATTATGTGAGCTGTCATATGAAGTTCTGACAGAATAGCAATGAGACAGATCCTGTGTGGTGCCAGCCATAGTATCAGTGAGAAAATCTTAATTCCTAATTGTATTAGATGTTCATCCTCATTGCCCCCTCTCAGCAACTCAATCACCATCCAGTCTTCAAGAGAGTGTTCTGAGGTTTCTAGACGTGAGACAGCATCATCTCAGGAGCAGAGTAGGAACTGCAGATGCTGGAGAATCTGAGATACCAAGGTGTAGAGCTGGATGAACACAGCAGGCCAAGCAGCATCAGAGGAGCAAGAAGGCTGACGTTTCGGGCCTAGACCCTTCTTCAGAAATGGGGGAGGGGAAGGGGGTTCTGAAATAAATAAGGAGAGAGGGGGAGGCGGATGGAAGATGGATAGAGGAGAAGATAGGTGGAGAGGAGACCGACAAGTCAAAGAGGCAAGGATGGAGCCATTAAAGGTGAGTGTAGGTGGGGAGGTAGGGAGGAGATAGGTCAGTCCAGGGAGGACGGACAGGTCAAGGGGGCGGGATGAGGTTAGTAGGTAGGAGATGGGGGTGGGGCTTGAGGTGGGAGGAGGGGATAGGTGGGAGGAAGGACAGGTTAGGGAGGCAGGGACGAGCTGGGCTGGTTTTGGGATGCAGTAGGATGAGGGGAGATTTTGAAGCTTGTGAAGTCCACATTGATACCATTGGGCTGCAGGGCTACCAAGCAGAATATGAGTGGCTGTTCCTGCAACCTTCGGGTAGCATCATTGTGGCACTGCAGGAAGCCCAGGATGGACATGTCGTCTGAGGAATGGGAGGGGGAGTTGAAATGGTTCGCGACTGGGAGGTGCAGTTGTTTAGTGCGAACCGAGCGTTGGTGTTCTGCAAAGCGGTGACCTCCCACCCACAGCCTCCAACCTCATCGTTCCCCAACTCCGCATCACCCGCTTTTATCTCCTTCCCAAAATCCACAAACCTGACTGCCCTGGTCGACCCATTGTCTCTGCCTGCTCCTGCCCAACCGAACTTATCTCCACCTATCTTGACTCCATTTTCTCCCCCTTGGTCCAGGAACTCCCGACCTATGTCCGTGACACCACCTCCAGAACTTACAATTCCCTGGTTCCCAACACCTCATCTTTACCATGAACGTCCAATCCGTATACACCCGCATTCCCCATACAGATGGCCTAAAGGCCCTCTGCTTCTTCCTATCCCGCAGGCCCGACCAGTCCCCCTCCACTGACACCCTCATCCACTTAGCCGAACTCGTCCTCACCCTCAACAACTTCTCTTTCAATTCCTCCCACTTCCTACAGACAAAGGGTGTGGCCATGGGTACCTGCATGGGCCCAAGCTATGCCTGCCTCTTTGTAGTTTACGTGGAACAATCCCTCTTCCGTACCTACACTGGCCCTAAACCCCACCTCTTCCTCCGTTACATTGATGACTGTATCGGCGCCGCCTCATGCTCCCACAAAGAGCTTGAACAGTTCATCCACTTCACCAACACCTTACACCCCAACCTTAAGTTCACCTGGACCACCTCCAATACCTCCCTCTTCTTCCTGGACCTCTCTGTCTCCATCTCGGGTAACCACCTAGAAATCGATATCCATTTCAAGCCCATCGACTCCCATAGCTACCTAGAATACACCTCCTCCCACCCACCTTCCTGCAAAAATGCCATCCCCCATTCCCAACTCCTTCGCCTCTGCCGCATCTGCTCCCAGGATGAGGCATTCCACTCACGTACATCTCAGATGTCCTCGTTTCTCGAGGACCGCAACTTCCCCGCGTCAGTGGTCGAGAACACCCTCGACCGTGTCTCCCGCATTTCCGCAACTCATCCCTCACACCCCCACCCCGCAATAACAACCAAAACAGAATCCCCCTCATCCTCATGTACCACCCCACCAAACTCCGCATCCAACACATTATCCTCCGACACTTCTGCCATCTGCAAACCGACCCCACCACCAAAGACATTTTTCCCTCCCCACCCTTATCTGCTTTCCGGAGGGAACACTCTCTCCGTGACTCCCTTGTCCGCTCCACACCGCCCTCCAGCCCCACCACACCCCGCACTTTTCCCTGCAACCGCAGGAAGTGCTAAACCTGCCCCTACACCTCTCCCCTCACCCCCATCCCAGGCCTCAAGAAGACTTTCCACATAAAGCAGATGTTCACCTGCACATCTGCTAATGTGATATACTGCATCCACTGTTCCTGTTGTGGCCTCCTCTACATCGGGGAAACCAAGCAGAGGCTTGGAGACCGCTTTGCAGAACACCTATGCTCGGTTCGCAATAAACAACTGCACCTCCCAGTCGCGAACCATTTGTCCCCTTCCATTCCTTAGACAACATGTCCATCCTGGGCCTCCTGCAGTGCCACAACGACGCCACCCGAAGGTTGCAGGAACAGCAAATCATATTCCACTTGGGAACCCTGCAGCCCAATGGTATCAATGTGGACTTCACAAGCTTCAAAATCTCCCCTCCCCCTACTGCATCCGAAAACCAGCCCAGCTCGTCCCTGCCTCCCTAACCTGTCCTTCCTCTCACCGATCCCCTCCTCCCACCTCAAGCTCCACCCCCATCTCCTACCTCCTAACCTCATCCCACCCCCTTGACCTGTCCGTCCTCCCTGGACTGACCAATCACCTCCCTACCTCCCCACCTGCACTCACCTTTACTGGCTCCTTCCCTGCCTCTTCGACTTGTCTGCCTCCTCTCCTCTATCCATCCTCTATCCGCCTCCCCCTCTCCCCCTATTTATTTCAGAACCCTCTTCCCCTCCTCCATTTCCGAAGAAGGGTCTCGGCCCGAAACGTCAGTTTTCCTGCTCCTATGATGCTGCTTGACCTGCTGTGTTCATCCAGCTCTACACCTTGTTATCTCATCATCTCAGGAGCTACTGGTGGTCCTTATTATTATATCTATGGGGAAATGGTGGCATAATGGTTTACTGGCATGTAATCTATGGAACATAAATTTAAATCCCACCATGACAGCAGGTGGAATTTAAATTAAATTGATAAAATCTGGAATTGAAAAGCAAACGTAATAATAATTACCATGAAACTGTCAACAATTGCCATAAAAATCCATCTGGTAAAGAAAATCGTCCTTCCCTAATCCAGTCTGGCCTCTGTATGATCAGATCCACACAGTAATGTGGTTGAATCTTAACATAAAATAAAGAACTGTGGATGCAGAGATCTGAAACAAACACAAACAGAAATTCCTGGTGAAACTCAGCATGGTCTGAAGGAGGGTCACGGGACTCGAAACGTTAACTCTACATTCTCTCTACAGGTGCAGCCAGAACTGTTGAATTTCTCCAGCGATTTCTGTTTTCTTTTAGTTGAATCTTAATGCCTATTGTTGGCCCAGCAGGTTATTCAATCCAATTCAAGGGAAAAGCTGTACCCACAAACCATGAAAATAGTATATACATTAAATCCTATTATTACGGATTCAGGAAGCAGTGACTTGTCTAAGTTGCAAGGAATTTGGTATCATTCATATCTGAATGATATTTAAAAGTCAATGCAAATGCATTGAATTTAAAATTCAATGCAAAAATCTATACTTAAGCTTTAAAAATATAGAAATATATTAGGAAAGACATTGCAGTCCATCATTCAATTTTTTTGTTATGAAAAGTATTGATTGGTCATTTAAACAGCCTTAATTCCACCTGCAAACTGTTTCCATTCCACAGATGTTTACGCAAAGCATTTTCTGTCCGGAGCATTTTTTGTAATTTGGCTTAATAAAAGTAATATTTATTTTCCAATTGTTTCGTTCACCTGTTTTAGTGCTGTTCCCACAAATGTGTTAACGAAGAACCAGAGGAACGTGAAATATACTTTGGAACAAGTCGGCGTCTGAAGAGACTAAAAGAAACAGAATATGCTGGAAATAATCAGTAGGTCAAGTAACATCTACACAAAGATGGTTGAGGTCAATTCATTAGAACCAATGAAGACCTGAATCATTAATGCTGGGCTGAATTTTCCAGATTTGCCGAGGTTGCAAGTAGAGATGGATGGGACTAGAAAATTACATTCACAGACGCATAAGTAACCCAGGATAACAAGCATGGGGCTGGATGAACACAGCAGGTCAAGCAGCATCATAGGAGCAGGAAAACTTGACGTTTCGGGCCTAAACCCTTCATCAGAAATGGGGGAGGGGAAGAGGGTTCTGAAATAAATAGGGAGAGAGGGGGAGGCGGATAGAGGATGGATAGAGGAGAGGATAGGTGGAGAGGAGGCAGACAAGTCGAAGAGGCGGGGATGGAGCCAGTAAAGGTGAGTGTAGGTAGGTAGGGAGGAGATAGGTCAGTCCAGGGAGGACGGACAGGTCAAGGGGGCGGGATGATGTTAGTGGATAGGAGATGGGGGTGTGGCTTGAGGTGAGAGGAAAAACAGGTTAGGGAGGTGGAGATGAGCTGGGCTGGTTTTGGGATGCGGTTGGGGGAGGGGAGATTTTGAAGCTAGTGAAATCCACATTGATGCCATTGGGCTGCAGGGTTCCCAAGCTGAATATGATTTGCTGTTCCTGCAGCCTTCGGGTGGCATCACTGTGGCATTGTAGGAGGCCAAGGATGGACATGTCATCTGAGGAATGGGAGGGGGAGTTGAAATGGTTCGCGACTGGGAGGTGCAGTTGTTTGTTGCGAACTGAGCACAGGTGTTCTGCAAAGCGGTCCCCAAGCCTCCGCTTGGTTTCCCCGATGTAGAGGAAGCCACAACGGGTACAGCGGATGCAGTATACCACATTGGCAGATGTGCAGGTGAACCTCTGCCTGATGTGGAATGTCTTCTTGGGGCCTGGGATTGGGGTGAGGGAGGAGGTGTGGGGGCAGGTGTAGCACTTCCTGCGGTTACAAGGAAAAGTGCCGGGTGTGGTGGGGCTGGAGGGGAGTGTGGCGCGGACAAGGGAGTCGCGGAGGGAGTGGTCCCTCCGGAAGGCAGATATTGGTGGGGAGGGAAAGATGTCTTTGGTGGTCAAGTTTTCCTGCTCCTATGATGCTGCTTGACCTGCTGTGTTCATCCAGCCCCATGCTTGTTATCTCGGATTCTCCAGCATCTGCAGTACCTTTTATCTCGCATAAGTAACCCACACCTGTTGCTTCCAACAAAGGTGGCAAACTAACTTATGCTGCCTGCTGATTTGTGTGAAAACTGCACGCAACCACTGAACTCCTCATCCAGGGAGCATCACTTAAAGCAAGCCTGCATCAGTTAAAGCCAACCTCTTTCCCTAAGACTCTCCGCCATCTTACAGCTCATAGAATTGTTACAGTGCAGAAAGAGGCCATCAGCCTATTATGCCTCCACCATCTCTTCAAATGAGCATCATTACCTAGAGCCTTTTTCCCTATACCCTTGCACACTATATCTATCCAAATAATCATCCAATTTCCTCCTGAATGCCTGAATTGAACCTGCCTCCATCACATTTCCAGGCAGTGCATTCCATAACCTAACTAATCGCTCTGTGAAAAAAAAATTTTCTCATATCACCCTTGCTTCTTTTGTGCATCATTTTAAATCTATGACCTCATGTTCTTGTTCCTTTTACAAGCGGGTACAGCTTCAGCTATCCAATCTATCCAGCCCACTCATGATTTTGAAAACCTCTATCAGGTCTCCTCTCTCCTGCTTTAAGGGGCTGCTTACAACCATCTCCCTGGCCCAACTTGTTTTGTCTCCTTCAGTAGCTTGGCATCTATTTTTGTCATTTAAAGTAGCTATTTAAAGCCTCTGTGAATTGTCTGGCGCATTACCGCATTATACACTGTATGAATGTAAATTATTGTTGTTGAAACCTGTTTGAAAGTAACATAGGGCAAAAAAAAGCTTCAGTGTTAAAAGCTGTAGCCATTACAGTCATTGGGTCAGAATTGCTCAGTGTACCAAGTTTCACAAAATGGTTGCTCAAGATTTAAGCATAGCAAGCTTTCCAGTGCGATCCTTAAGTGTTTCTGACAAAAACAATGGACAAGGACTCACAGATACTTCTTTAATTGTTGTAAAACACTGCACTAATTATGTTAATTAGATGCAAAGATTTGTGTCCTGACTTATAGTATTTCCAACAGTTGTACTACAGTTTCACTACTAAAAATCACTCCCAATACATTACAGGCATCTGTCTAAGTGGCAAAAAGACTTTGGGTGGGGTTTAAATTGGGATTTACTTGTCTGATCCAGCAATTCTACTGTAAATAATTGTTTGAGTTTGGCACTCTGAAGCAACAGATAATTCAAAAGAGTGGGGTGGAGGGACTGAGGGAATGAAAGAAGCTGGTGGGGTGAACAAAGAATGCTTTGTGTACATGTAAAGAATTGTATGTCTCAAGCTGTGGCAGTCCTTCTAGTTTGTGAAACAACGATGCCAGCAGCCTTCAAGATAAGAGACTCTGCCAGGACAAATAGTAATGGGAGCTAGTTATATCTTGTTGACAAATATTGAGGTAGGGATTTGGAATGGTTAGAAGGAAATACTGTTCGGAGTAGATAAAGAGGTCTGGGAGGAAGATTATGTAAACACCAGCAGAGGCCACTAAAATAAAAGTTTTAAAAAAGCCTGCAGGATCTGGAAATCTGAAATAAAAACATAAAGTGCTGGAAAGACTAAGCAAGTCTGTCTGCATCTGTGGAGGGAGAATGTATTGAGTTGAATACGACTCTTCTTCGATTCCAAGTTGGAGGAACACATAGTTCTTGGAGGGTTGTAGTGCTGCAAGATATTACAGAGATAAGGAAAGTAAAGACTATGGAGAGAGCTGAAAACCAGCAGGTATTGTAATATTAGGAAGTGCCAGACTGACGGCCAATGTGGATCACTGAGTAGGAACACAGGAACAAGAGTAGGCCATTCAGCCCCTCGAGCCTTTGCTGCCATTCAAAGAGATCATGGCTAATCCATGGTCTAGCTCCATATAGCTGCCTTTGGCCCATATCTCTTAATACTTTTGTTTAACAAACATTTGTCTATCTCAGCTTTAAAATTAACAACTGATTCAGCAACTATGCCATTTGTGGAAGAGAGTTCCAAACCTCTACCATCCTCTGTGTGCAGAAATACTTCCTAACATCTCTCCTGAATGGTCTGACCCTAATTCTCAGACTATGCCCCCTAGTTCTAAAATCCCCAAACAGTAGAAATAGTTTATCTTTGTCTACCTGTCTTTCCCTGTTAATATGTTGAAGACGTCAATCAGATCATCCCTTAAATTTCTAAATTCTAGAGAAAATAGCCCTACTGTGCATTATCTCTCCTTATAACTTAACCCTTGAAGTCCAGATGTCATTCTTGTAAACCTATGTTGTACTCCCTCCGAGGGAGTATCTTTCCTAAGTTATGGTGCCCTGACTGCTTTCAGTAGTTCATGCAGGGTCTAACCAGGGTTTTGCGTATCTGCAGCATACATCTGCATCCTTGTACTTCAGTCCTCTAGATATCAAGGCCAGCATTCCATTAGCTTTCTTGATTATTTTCTGCACCTGTTCATGTCATTTTCAAGATTTATGCACCTGAACACCATGTCTCTTTGGATATCCACTGTATTTAACTTCATACCATCGAGATAATACCCTGATCAATGTTTTTTCAGTCAAAAAAGGTTATCTCACATTTGCTTACATTGAACTCCATATGCCTCAGTTGTGCCCGTTCACTTAGTCTATCAATATCCCTTTGCAATTCAGCTGCCTAACTTTGTGTCATCAGCAAATTTGGATATATGACTTTTTATGCTATTATCCAAGTCATTAATAAATAACACAAATAATTGAGGCCCAAACATAGATCCTTGTGGGACACCACTGATCACATCCTGACAATTTGAGCACCTACCCATTATCCCTAATTTCTGTCACCTGCTGCTCTACCGGTTTCCGAGCCATGTCAGCAATTTTCCCTTAATTCTGTGGCTGCTACTTTAGTTAACAGTGTCTTATGAGGGATTTTATCAAATGCCTTCTGGAAGTCCATATAAACAACTCTCATAGGCATTCCCCTGTCCACTGCATGAATCCATGCTGGATGTTCCTGATTAACCTAAAAATTTCAAGGTGTTCAGATATCCTCGATTAAAGATTTCAACAATTTCCCTACCACATATGTTATGCATAAACTACAAGAATGAATAAGGCTTGGTATGGGTTAGAATCTAGCAGCAAAGTTTTAGATGGTCTCAGATGAACAAGACAACAAGGAATTTTTCAGAGATAGTAGGAACTGCAGATGCTGGAGAATCTGAGATAACAAGGTGCAGAGCTGAATGAACACAGCAGGCCAAGCAGCATCAGAGGAGCAGGAAAGCTGACGTTTCAGGAAGGGTCTAGGCCCGAAATGTCAGCTTTCCTACTCCTCTGATGCTGCTTGGCTTGCTGTGTTCATCCAGCTCTACACCTTTTTATCTGAGGAATTTTTCACCTTCGTCAGAACGCAACCTGCTAGTGAAATGATTATGTTACTGGACTAGTCATTCAGAAGCATGAGATCAAAGCCACAATAGCAGCTGGGGAATATAAATCCAGTCAATTAAATCTGGAAGAAAAAGTTGGTATCAGTAACATTAACAATGGGTGGAATCATATAGGGGTCTGAAGTGGGCTTTGATGAGATGTGTGACAGAATCGGCAAGCCCCATCTCAAAATCGAGATAATCTCACTCCATCTTTTAAAGTTCTTCAACCAAATTTATTTTTAATCAAAGATGTGTTATGATACCTCTGGACACTGTGCCACAAGAGTTTTTTGCTCCATCTTTTATGTTTTTCACAAGTGGTATGGCGAGATTCTTATCAGGCAACTGACAGTTATTATTGCTTGTTAAACAACTTGTTAATGCCAACACTCACCTCATCAATACTCAGAGTCCCATTTTATCAAATTCACAAAATAAGCAAGACGTTGAGAAAACTCAACAAGGAAATCAGAATGAGCACCTGGTGGATTCAGCTTGCTCCAAACGACCTCCATGTTGGAAGCCAGGCACCAACATCTAAGGGCATGTTATACGGGCACTGGCTGCACACACCCCATGTCTACAGACATTGGCATCAGACCTGTGCTAATATCTAAGAATCCTCATGGCACAGTTGCAATCCGCTTATAGAGTGCTTCTGTATTCAATGCTGAACATCGGGCTGCATTAGCAACAATCCTTGTAATGCCAAAGCAAGAACACTGTGCACTCAGGGACATGCACTCAATTTATGGACGCTACTAGGCTGCATCTCTAGGCTCTTTGCTTGCTATCATAGCAATTACCCACTGAGCCTCCCTGGATGGTCACAGCATCCCTGACTTGTATTGCTTTGCCTTTTTTCCATTTTGCTTCCTCCGCCAGAGGTACGAGGTTCCTAATACTGATTCAGAAGGGTCACTGGACTCGAGACGTTAACTCTTCTTTCTTGCCATGGATGCTGCCGGACCTGCTGATTTTCTACAGCAATTTCTGTTTTTTGTTTCAGATCTTCAGCATCTGCATTTCTATGTTTTGTCGTATTATTGCTGCCTTGCCATTCCATTTAGTGCAGCTGCTTGTTGTAGTTGTCAGCAGGCCTCAGTCATGTCAAGGGGGTTCCTGGCACAATAAGTCAAGGGTAATCTCCACCTCCAGTCCAGACCCTGCTTGGACCAGTTAGAGCGAGGATATTCTCCACATAAGGGGCAAGGAGTCAAAATGACAGGCAGCGCACCACCTGTCTTGACCTTTCTGCCCTGTTGTGGGCTGTTGTCCTCCTGGAATGACAGAGGCACAGGTATTAAGGGGATGAAAGTAAGTACCACAGTTGGTTCAGGTGGGGAAGTGTCCTGAATAAGTGAATAGCAGAGCAGAGATCATTCAGGGTCTGTGGTAGTTTGGGGTCAGTGACAGCAAGTGGGGAAGATGCTCCAGGCAACAGTGAGAGTGATACAGCATCAGACTGGGTGGGAGGTGGTACAGTAGCAGAGATAGAGTGAGTGAGAGGTCTCGGAGAGAAGATGGTGGCACTTACACTGGTGAAGTGAAGAAGGTCATTGACCTTCTTCCTACAATGCTGGGCATTCTTCCAGACGATGAGACTGCATTGACCCAGGTGGTAACCTCAGACCAGGCTGGGTATGGTCTGGTGTGTGCCCTCCACTGCTGGCCCTGGATGAACAGGACATTCGCACTTATGCACCACCCCTTCCAGCAGGATGTTCTGGACCCTGCCAACAAAGCAGAGTGCCGATTTCATTCTTTCTTCCATGTCTGGGGCAAATGTCAGCAATTGTGCAGAGCGACTCTGGAGTAACAGTGCTTGTCTGGGTGCACTTCAGGCTTTTAAAGATGGCACGTGTACAAGAAATGCCAGTAAATTTCTGGATATCCACTAAGTAGCGAGTTGTACTGAGATCAGCACATGGTGATATGAGATGGAAATTGGCTGTGAGAGATGCTACAGAGGCATTGTAGGTAATTAAAGAGGTGGGTTTGGCAAGATATGGCACGAGAACTTGATAGACCTTGTGGCAAGAAACCCTCCAAATAAAAACTCGACACAACTTGGACTTAGCCAATAAAACACAAGATTCAGTCCAATGAAACCAATAGATTGGCTTAAATCCCCATCTGAGTTACTATAATGTCTTTAGGGAAGGATAGCTGGCTTACATGTGCTCCCAGATCCACAGCAATCTGGTTGACTCTTAAATGTCCCTTAATGGGCTAGCAAGCCATTCAGTTGTCAAACTGATATGGAAAAAAATCACTGTATGTGTACCCTCACAAGGATTGCAGTGGTTGAAGAAGGTAGCTAATCACCTTCTCAAAGGAAATTAGCAATGGACAATAAATGCTGGACCTGCCAGCAATGCTCACATGCTTTGAATGGTTTTAAAAAATAAACCACCAAAAGCAATTTATTTATGCCTTCATCTTACTATTGTGGGATCCTGTGTGCAAAGTTGCTACCGATTTTGTCTATGTAATAATCATTGCACTTTAAAGTGCACTGAATGTAAAGCATTTTGAAATATTTCTGAAAGACTCAAGGAGGTACTGTATGAATAAAGTCCTTCTTTCATGATAAACAGTTCAAGCGTTGTTTCAGTTATTTCTGAAAATATGTTGGAATCCTATTTGCCACATGTATAACAGCAATAGCACCATTTGCTTCTACATTGACTGAAAAAAAGATTTTAAAAAAACTTCGCAAAAGACTGTTTGAGTGTCTCCAGCAATGCAGACATGTGTGCACAACTGATTATGTGTGAATGTAAAACTTTGATTTTTGACTTTCCATTGACAACCCTGTATTTATGTAGCACCTTTTTAATGTTGCAAAATGTCTCAAGGCACTTTCACTGTAGTGTTACCAAACCCCAAACTACAGACAGAGACACGAGAAGAGATGTTCATAAAACAACTGTGAGATGTCTAATGGTCATCGGATCCTAGATTGCCTGCTTCTCACAATCATTTAAAGTCAAAATTAACCCCAATGGTTCATCCACTGATGATTTTCCAATGACCTATTCTCATCTGTTCAGAATACTCCACTAAGCTGAAAAAATAATGGCAGTAACTCTTTAAGACTAACCCATACAATATTGAAGCAGCCTTTTAAGGTTCAATGTAACAGAGCAGTGAAAAAAAATGCTTCACAATTTCCCTCAGGTTAAATTTTTTTGGCAGTTAGAGAAACCTATTTGCGTCTCTTTAGTTGAAGTTGCTTTTGTACATTTCCATGTTCCCAACATAATGAACACAGAAGCTGGGAAGCCACGGTACCTGAAAAATAACCATGTATGGTATAATTGAGACTCAGCAGACTCAAATTTTCAAAAGGCATTGACATGCCTTTAAGGAAAAGCAAACCTCTTTGTTGGATATGGGAGTGATCACTTTCAGCCATAACTTGTCAGATCTAATTTCTTATGATTATTCTTAGCTGATTCGCATCTTCTAATGTCACCAGCACCCTGTTTTGTCAATAAAACAAATGAACATTTTTCTTTGATTTTTAACGCATTTGGTGGGGGATCTTAGAGTGCTGTGGCAATATAACTAGATCCGTTGGTCTCTCTTCCCCTTTCAAGTTGCTGCTAATACATGCGCACTTTCTGTTGCCTGGATACTTTACTGCAGAATTAATGCAAGGTGTGGCCTCTCCGATGCGTATCCTGTCCCATTTTTCAACATATTTTGCCATTCAAAATGAGGCCTATCCAAAGCTGTGAAACACTGAAGCTTATCTGACCACAATAAGAGTATCAGGTCTAGGTCACGCCTTTGCTACTTAACCTCTGAAATATGCAGACATTTAACTAGGTTTCTACAGCATTCTGCCTGCTTACATTTTCTACAGTTTCAATGTGCCAGTAAAGAAACAATTGCAAACTGTTCCTTTTTCTAACTCTAGTATTATGTTGCACTGAAGGAATTTGCCAAAAGGCGTCGACTGGCAACCTTGTAATTTGTGGCATTGCTGAATCCCGGATTTAGATTCTACACACCTTTCTGTTGAAAACTGGCAAGTCACCCTTAAAGTTCTGAATTAACTTTTATAGGTCAGCTCCACGTAGACAGACAGTGCACAGTGTAGTGATAATATCACTAGACTAGTAATCCAGAAGCTCAGGCTAAGGATCAGGGGGCATGGGCTGAAATCATACCATGGCAGCTGGTGGAATTTAAATTATTAAGTCTGAACTATAGAGCTAGTCTTGATTGCTGTGATACCTGGTTTATTAATCCTTCTAGGCAATTATGGTAATGGTCTGCCTTCTAGAATGGGCAATACATGTTGGCCTTGCCATCAAGATCTATATTCATCAAGCTGCTGAAGAGTCACTAGACTCAAAATGTTAACTCTGCTTTCTTCCCTCAGATGCTGCCAGACCTGCTGAGTTTCACCATCAATTTCTGTCTTTGTTTCAGACCTAATTTTTTTAGTAATGCCTAATATGGTTCCTGGCAATAACCTCCTGCACTGTTCACTGAATCAGAGTTGATCCCCTCAATCATTGAAGGTTTAAGAGACCAGATATTTTTATTTTTGGACTATGGACTGAAAATGAGAGAAGTGGACACCATTTTTAAAATGGGAGAAAATGCAATAACAAGCTTCTGAATGGTCAGGATGCACCTTAACATAGATCTCCTAAGGGAAATGAAAACAGAAAAGTAAGGAAACCTACAGACGTTGATTGTGTCAATATCTCTCCCCCCATTCTCTCTAAAGTTGCTTTCTCCAATTCTCTGTTGGAAAAAACAGGAAAACTACATTCAAAGAAGCTAAAAAAATTCTAAAACCAAAAGGAAAAAAAGACCCAGGGTCCAACCAATCAATCACTGAACTCAAGACTGATTTTCACTGTGCAGATAACATGATGGCATTATTGAAGAGTCAAAAGGATTGTGAAACTAACACATCCAATTATTTGTGATTTGGACTGGTAATACGGAACTGTATTGACATTGTTTGACATTTTTTTCTTCAGATATAATATTTATTCCTTGTCCATTTCTCTTTGTGTGTCTGTGTGTGGGCATTTAAAAGAGGGCATAAGTTACGCAAATTAAAAATCCTTTCTTTTATGATTCTTGTTAAAGTTAATGTTACACTAAATAGAGCTATTTTACTGTTACTGAAGGAACCTGCTATGGTTCATTTTAGTCTTGGGTAGCAGTCAGACAGGAAAATTCGATATTTTCATAGTTCAGTTACATTTTCATATTTGTGTCAATCAAAGGGGCAGAAGGCCTCGATATCAATGCACACTCCCAAGAAAGTCATGACAAACAGGAAGGAAGACCTTGAAGGTAAAGAAGGAAGGGAAAGGACAAAGACAGTAAGCACCTGCGCTCAGTTCGCAACATACAACTGCACCTCCCAGTCGCGAACCATTTCAACTCCCCCTCCCATTCCTCAGATGACATGTCCATCCTTGGCCTCCTGCAATGCCACAGTGATGCCACCCGAAGGCTGCAGGAACAGCAAATCATATTCAACCTGGGAACCCTGCAGCCCAATGGCATCAATGTGGATTTCACAAGCTTCAAAATCTCCCCTCCCCCAACCGCATCCCAAAACCAGCCCAGCTCATCTCCACCTCCCTAACCTGTTTTTCCTCTCACCTCAAGCCACACCCCCATCTCCTATCTACTAACATCATCCCGCCCCCTTGACCTGTCCGTCCTCCCTGGACTGACCTATCTCCTCCCTACCCCCCTACCTACACTCACCTTTACTGGCTCCATCCCCGCCTCTTCGACTTGTCTGCCTCCTCTCCACCTATCCTCTCCTCTATCCATCCTCTATCCGCCTCCCCCTCTCTCCCTATTTATTTCAGAACCCTCTTCCCCTCCCCCATTTCTGATGAAGGGTTTAGGCCCGAAACGTCAAGTTTTCCTGCTCCTATGATGCTGCTTGACCTGCTGTGTTCATCCAGCCCCATGCTTGTTATCTCGGATTCTCCAGCATCTGCAGTACCTTTTATCTCTAAGACAGTAAGGGCATCTTTCTTCCCCATTTACTAACAAGATTAGTCTGAGGTAGAGCATAATTCTATCTCCTATGCTCAGACTCAAGATGCTGATCACATTTGCACATTTGATAGCAGAATTGTAGAAATTTTGAGGAGATAAGGTTACATGTAACTGGGACATTTTTCTATGTGAGGAGTCTTATCCCTAATAAGATATTTTCTTTGTTTATTGTTCAAGATTAAACTGTAGAGAAATATCGTGATTATTTTAACAGCTTAAAGGTTTTGTTATTAAAGCTTAAAGCTCAGCACATTTTGCAAGGATCTGCTTTAATTTGTTAGTATTTAGAGTGTGCTACATTTGATTGATAATGTGTAATTAATCGAGATTTAAATGTGTCATTTGTGGATGAATCTTTAGTCAGAAGGGGGAAAGGAAAGACTTGCATTAGACTCAATGGGCCGAAGGGCCTCTTCTGTACCTGAGGATTCTACTACTATTTGTTTAGTGCCTTTCACAACATCAGGATATCCCAAAGTGTAGTTTCTGAAGTATAGTCACTGTCTGGTTGTAAAGTGGTTTGGTTTTATAAAATTAATTAAATAATTACTAGTTAGTGTACTTGCAGTTATAGATCATAGAATCCCTACAGTACTGAAGCAGGCCATTCAGCCCATCAAGTTCACACTAATTCTCTGAAGAGCACTCCACCACGTCCCACCCCATCCTTGTAACCCTGCACCTCCCATGGCTAATCCACCTAGCCTAGCCTGCACACTATGGACAATTTAACACTGGAGGAGGCCGAGGATGGACATGTCACTCAGTGAGTGGGAGGGGGAGTTAAAATGGATTGTGACCAGAAGGTGCTGTCATTTGTCGCGAACCGAGCGCAGATGCTCTACAAAGCAGTCTCTGAGTGTACGCTTGGTCTCACCGATGTAGAGGAGGCCATATCGGGAGCAGCAGATACAGTAGACCAAGTTGACGGATGTGCAGATGAACTCCTGTCTGATATGGAAGGTTCAACTTGATCTACCGTATCCACTGCTTCCAACGTGGCCTCCTCTACATCGGTGAGACCAAGCGTAGACTCAGAGACTGTTTTGCAGAGCATCTGCGCTCTGTTTGCGACAAAAGACAACACCTTCCGGTCGCCAACCATTTTAACTCCCCCTCCTACTCCCTGGGTGACATGTCCATCCTGGGCCTCCTCCAGTGTCACAATGACACCATCCGCAAACTGGAGGAGCAACACCTCATACTCCGCCTCGGGAGCCTACAGCCGATGGCCTAAACATGGAATTCACCAGTTCTAAAATCTTCCCACCCTCAGCCTCATCCCATGTCCAACCCTCCCTCTCATCCCCGCCTCATTGACCTGACACAACCTGTCCATCTTCTCTCCCACCTGTCCACCCCACCCGTCCTACTGACCGATCCCCGCCACTCCATACTTGCACTCACCTAACACCATTCCACCTACCTCCCCCAGCCCCACTCCTCCTCTCTATTTATTTCCCAGTTCCCTTCCCCCTCTCCATTTCTAAAGAAGGGTCCCCACTCAAAACGTCAACTTTCCTGCTCCTCTGATGCTGCCTGGCCTGCTGTGATCGTCCAGCTCCATACTGTGTTGTCGCTGACTCCAGAATCTGCAGTTCTTACTGTCTCTAGGTTGGAATGGGGACTTGTTAAGGGTTGAAAAGCCTTAATCTCGAGAACCTAATCTGTGACACATTAAATTATTATCTCTTAGCAAAAATTTTAATTCAATTCTCAAATTTACTTGTAAGAACAAACAGGGTGAGCTGGGATAATGGGTGGGATGGCAGACTGGTGATGATCTTAAAGAAATAAGGCTGATTTTATAGTACTTTTTTAAAAATCAGTATTATGCACAGAAACAGCAATGGATAGGCAGGGAAGGTGCTGGGGAAATGTGGTAGCCAATACTGGGGAATGGGAAGTTACTTCCATTTTGACCATCATAGCAAAATTCACCAAGTCTGATCTCCTTTATAGGAAGTTGCATTAGAAGAGATTGCGAGCTCTAATAATGCTACTGTGACTCTATTGATAATCTGGAATGTGCTGCCTATGAAGGTGTTGGAAGCAGAGACGGTGAATGATATCAAAGGGAAATTGGATGGATATTTGAGGGAAATAAACTTGCAGAGCTAGGAGATAGAGCTGGAGAACAGGATTGATTTGATAGCTGTGTAGAAAACTGGCATGGAGTTCAGGTACATAGTTCCTTGAAAGTGGCGTCACAAGTAGACAGTGTGGCACGCTTGCCTCCATTGCTTAGACCCTTGAGTATAGGAGTTGGGACGTCATGTTGCAGTTGTACAGGATATTGGTGAGGCCGCTTTTGGAGTAGTGTGTACAGTTCAAATAGGAAGGATGTTATTAAATTGGAGAGGGTGCAGAAAAGATTTACAAGGATTTTACCAGTACTGGAGGGTTTGAGTTATAACGAGAGGTTGGATAGGCTGGGACTTTTTTTTACTGGAGCCTAGGAGGAGTTGAGGGGTGACCTTATAGAGGTTTATAAAATCATGAGGGGCATAGATAGTAAAGTGAATAGCAAAGGTCTTTTCCCTAGGGTAGGGGAGTTCAAAACTAGACAGTGTAATTTTAAGGTGAGAGGAGAAAGATTTAAAAATGACCTTGGGGCAATATTTTCACATAGAGGATGGCTTGTATGTGGAATGAACTGCCAGAGGAAGTGGTAGATGCAGGTATTGTTACAACATTTAAAAGACATCTGGACAGATGCATGGATAGGAAAGGTTTAGAGAGATATGGGCCAAATGTAGGCAAAAGGGGCTAGTTTAATTTGGGAAACTTGATCAGCATGGAGTTGGACCAAAGGGTCTGTTTCTATGCTGTATGACCCTATGACTTTAAGAACTCAATGAATTGACTGACGCCTTTCTGAGCTGGAATGACTCATGATTTTCTGATGATGTTTCTCAGTGTGGGGGGGGGGGGGGGGGCGAGTGTATCAGGTAGCAATTAACATGACCCAGCCCCCACCCCCAGCCGAGATAATTCATCCAATTGCCCGTCGATCAGCTAATTAAGAGCTGACAGGCAAGAAAAAGTGAGTATCTGGTCCTGTCACAGGCTTCAACACAGGTATATACCAGGTTGCCAGAAGCTGCCAGCTAATCAGAGGCATCAATTTTTGCAAATGGAAGTACGGATTAAAGCATTCTCTGCTCTGCTCCAACAACGTGTAACGCCAAGTCAGTGTTTCCTCAACCTAAATTATAGCTGCCTTTATGACCTCTCAGTGAGAATGCTAATGTGTGATCCATTATGGGCCTCCATCTGCCAGGAGGTAGGTTGAGCCCAGGTGAAAACCTATATCATTTCATTATTAACAGAGAAATTGAATCGCTTCACACAGACAATGGTTCAAAAGTTGACTCACTACCACTGGAAGTAATTGAAGAGAATAGTATAGATGCATTTAAGGGGAAATATGAGGGAGAAAAAAGGAAATATTCATAAGGTGAGATGTAATTGGATGGGAGGAGGCCCATGTGAGTCATTAATTTTGGCATGGACCAATTGGGCTGAATGGCCTGTTTCTGTACTGCAAATTCAATATAATTCTATTTATTGTGTCAACATGGCATCAAGCATACCAAGTCCATTGAGGAAGTAAGTCCATTTGTACTTGAAAATGTTGATTTTTCAGGTAATCTTTTTTGATTTATCCTATTCAAGGCAATCCAAATGATGCTACTTTCTCATTTGCTGTTGAGTCAAAAGAAAAGCAAATGTGTTTTAGAGAAATTCTGCAGTACAGCTGCTCGAGGCCTTCTGCTTTGTGGTCTTTCATTAAATCTTCTCTGTGGCGGCCCAACTAAATTAGAATGACAACACTGCAAAAGATTCCAGGTGTCTTATTTATACTACATCCAGTATGATATTCAGGCTTGTATTACCATGACACCCCTCAGTTTATGTTCCCTCTGAACAGATTTAAACAAAACTAAAATGACACAGTGCACAAATGTGTCTATATTAAGCAATTGCCCTGTGTCATTCAAACATGTAGACAGGAAAGAGGGCACAGGGCCTTAAATGATCATATGTTGCAAGAGTGAAGTTGAAGTCATTTTTCCTAATGGTTTTGCAATCTGGTCACAAATTCACTGCTTTAATTCCTTCCTACTCATTTAAACCATACATAAGAAGTACTTCTACCACAGAAGGTTTAAGTTGCTCAGAACAGTTTGGAATAATGTTAGTTAATGACTATCACAAGTGTTTGTGAGGTGAGCAAAGATGGCATATTACATCCCTGATATGATATTTAATGACCTTCATTTGTGGATCAAGGATCCTTAGATAGTGCCTCCCAAACCTACAACCTCTACCATCTAGAAGGACAAAGGCATCAGATGCATGGAAACAAGTTCCCCTCCATGTTATACACCATCCTGACTTGGAAATATAATCACCGTTCCTTCACTGTGGCTGGGTCAAAATCCTGGAACCACCTTCCCAAGATTCAAGAAGATGCCTAACCACTACTTTGTCAAGGGTAATGAGGAATGGGAAATAAATGCTGATCTTGCCTTCAATGACCACATTTCAAGATTGAATAAAACAAAAATATACTAGCTTACATCAGCCTGGCTGGAACAAAGACTGCCATCAGGTGAAATTCCTATGGAAAAAGTGATCAAACTATTTGATGGAATAGCAGAGGGCTGTTAATATTGCTAGGATAATTACACGCATTCCCTTTCTGGCAACAGTTCCATGGTGACATCCACAGGTAGTGATTCCCATTTTCACAGACTAATACACCAGTACCTTCTGAACATTAGCACACTGACCAGTGAAAAGATGACAATGGACAATCAGGATTCATGTGTGGAAACAAGCCAAGATTTCACTTTGAAAGTGGGCATGAGACTCTGTTTTTATAAATCATTTACCATTCCAACCCCTCCCTTTTACCCTGGTTATTAATTGTGAAGATTGCACGTTCAACATCTGACCAAAGTGACAGGATATTTTTCTAGTTGGGCACCAAATAATTCTTCTTCTATTGTCTCATTCCATCCTTTCTTAGTAAAGCAGCTGGCATAGTGCATCCTCACAATAACATGATTCAGATAGGTATTTCAGTGCCATTGGGACTGTGGACATTGTGCCCATCTCTCCATGATGGCGTGGATTTGCATACCAATGTTATTGCACCACCCTTGATTGATGGGTTTTGAATCAGCAAAGGAGCAAGCAAATAACAAATGCTTTCCCATCTTCACATTAATTGGGTGCCCTATTCATCACTTACGTTACTAATTGATGGGACGTGAGTCAAAGAACCACAATGGCATGGGACTGAACCACACATGCCAAGATGTCCCAGGCTTAATTTCTGTACACTGTTGAGTTGCTGAATTACAGCCAAAACAGTGAAAAATGTTCACTCTTGGGAAATAGGCTGGCATTTATTATACATCCCTAACTGCCCCATGAGAAGGTGATAGTGAGTTGCCTTGTCAAACTGTTGTAGTCCATGTCATGAAGGTACACCCGCATACTATTAGGGAGTTCCAGGATTTTGACTGCAAGAACATTGACATTGACTGTGGATTCCATGAAAATTCATGGCTTCAGGTTAAACATGGGCAAGGAAACCTCCTGCTGATTACTACGTACCATCCTCCATCAGCTGATGAATCAGTACTCCTCCATGTTGAACGACACTTAGAGGAAGCACTGAGTATGACAAGGGCAGAAAATGTACTCTGGGTGGGGGATTTCAATGTCCACCACCAAGAGTGGCTCAGCAGCAGTACCACTGATCGAGCTGCTAGGGTCCTAAAGAACATAGCTGCTAGACTGGATCTGTGGCAGGTGGTGAGGGAACCAACAAGGGAAAAACATGCTTGACCTCATCCTTACCAATGTGCCAGCTGCAGATGCATCTGTCCATGACAGGATCAGTAAGAGTGACCACCGCACAGTCCTTGTGGAAACAAAACATTGAGAATATTAGTCTCAGTGACTTGAGTAGGTTGGGTGGGGAGACAGTCAGGAAAAGGAGGAATCACCAAAGGATTTCTGATAGCTATCCAATGCTTTCCTTGCTACTTGCGTAAATGTGGATTATTAAAAGAAAAACTCTCAGGGATTCCTTTGATACTGATTAAACAGCACGATCCTAATTAAAACAGTGAGATCACATTGAAAGGCTTGCATGACATCATCTATATGTAGGTTCCAGGAAAACCTCGTGCTTTGCAAGGTCATTGACACAAAGACCTTAAATCTGTAAGTGGAAAGGTGAAAAGAATGAAAAGCAAAACAACAGCTCAACACAAGGAGGAGTACTGTCACCAGAAAAGCCACTCTGGGTATGTCTGACATCAGTCAGTACATCTGTCACATTATGTTTGCAATGTGTTTGCACTTGTTTTGTGTCTCGCTCTTCCAGTTTTCTCTCCTGAAGGGATAGGAATGATCCCTATCTCCCTCCCTTCATGACATAATGGCATCCTGCATGTTTGAGTCATCACAGTGTTCACAAATATGGGGGCAAGTCTACGCTGACCTGACAAACAAGGCCTGTCCTGTTCTCCCAAGATGCCTGCAAAGATTCCCTGCTGAACAGATTTTGATCTATAAGGGAGTCAAGGTTTGTGGAGAACAGGCAGGAAAATGAAGTTAAGTCGACAATCACATCAGCTATGATCTTACTGGCTGGCAGAACAGGCCTAAGAGGCCAAATGGCATATTCCTGCTCCTATTTCTTATGATAATTTTCTCCCACTGGCTTTAGTACTTCATTGCTGACATCACACTGTCCAGTCGAGAAGTCAGTGACATATAATTAAAGATACGCATTAGGACTCTGTGAAAGTCCTGATGCATGGACCTACTTGGGAACTGCTTCGGAAATTTATACTTCTGATTGACAATTCCCCTGATTCTTGGGACCGTCCGTGAATGCTTCTGGGATGTCTGGGATAACTCCGTCTCTGGTTCTTTCACCTCCTGCTCCCATGAGGGAATGCCTGTTTGATCTTTTCCTCTAGCAACATAGTAGGAATTGGGATCTTGCCATTCAAGAAATCATTGATCAAATATGTTGTTGCGTGGGGAGTGTATACATTGTGTCAAACAGGGTAGAATTGCACATGCAGAACTACCGAATTGTTGGAACGGTTTCTGGTCTCTCAACTTGAGCTTGTTTGGAGACATCAGGGGCATGACTGGAGTGGTACAGTGGTGATTGGATAAATAACAGGGAGGCAGCTCACTGACAGAATCCCACTGCCGGGGAAGTTTTCTGGTGGCAGGCCTGGATGCAGATTACAGCCAAATTAATTCATTAAAGTCTCTATTAAAGATAACAAATGCCAATAGGTCATCTGAATGCATGTCTGCTTGATCCCTTTGATTTTTAACATTATATTTTCTTCTCTGAGGGCATCTCCATGTTGAGGTGCCCTCTCAATATGTCTTCTACAGTGCCAGCCACTCCATGGGACTGCTCAGGCTTCATAGCTGCTGGCCCTGTGATTGAGCGGGCAGTACATATATCCTACCTATCATCTTTAATTGGATGAACAGTCTGGGCAGCCTCCCAAATATCCCTGAGCTGGCGCATTTGAGCTTAGGAATCACATTGGTCCCAATGCTGGAGTTCCAAAGCCTGTGGGAAATTCCAACCACACCACAGAAACTAGTCATGCCAATCAATGCTCAATTCACTATCATTTTATTTTAAACCATCATCATTTCGCCTTAACACAATCACAGACAATTTTTAGGTGGTTTCCAGGCTGCTTTTTGCAGCAATGGATCACCCCAACTATGCAGCACTCCAAGATACCAGCTAGTTACAGAGGTATTTGTGTCACTGTGGTCTGCACAGAATCTATTTTCTTGGGATTGCATTATTCTGCGAATTCTATCGGGTCTCCTGTAAAGAACAGAGGCCTGATTTCCTCTGACTAGAGCTTCATTACTTTATACTTTATAATAACTAGTTCTGTTGCAGCTGCCTGATTATGTATTGCACATTTCATACCAGTCTTCAAGAGATAACTGAGCTTAAGCTCAAAAATATGCAGACACTGGTTGAAATCTTTCAGTCTCAGGATAGTCTGAGACTGAACGTATAATAAAAGATGTTCATCAGGACTCTATGGAAGCCCTGATGCATGGAGCTATTTGAGTTGCCTGGAAAATTTAAACTTCTGATGGGCAATTCCCTTTGGCCCTGGAACCCTCTGTGAATGTCTCTGACCTCAAGTTAAGATTGGAGACTTCAGACAGTTTCAATATATTCAAGAAATGTTGGGCAGATTAAAACCCATCCTAACACCTGGGTAACTGCACATCTGTTCCCTCTATTCTTCCCCGAAAACTTCCCTGACATCTGACTACATCCTGGATACCTCCCAACTTAACTATTCCCACCTGTCCTGACTATACCCCCAAACATCTAACTACCCTCTTGATGCAACTATGCCCTCAACCACACAACACCTTCCTGCAAACCAATCAAGACCCCCTCCCCTCCAAACAACTCAACTTCACCTGCTGACCATCTGACTATGCCTCCTCACCCAACCACCCTCCCAACCTGATTACCCTCACAAACCAACTACTCCAGCTCCAAGGCAACCTGACTAGCTACTCCCCCACAAACGACCTGACTTCCTCCTCAACAAACACAGAGAATGCTTGAGAAACTCAGCAGGCCTGGCAGCATCAATGAAGATAAAACCTTTCCAAATCCAGTATGACTGTTCTTCAGGACATTAAGTTGTTAAAGTCCTGGTGGATGGGGTGGTGCAGAAGAGGGCTATCCTCTTCCCCATTGACTGCCTGAGGAGGCCATGCCACCAGAACCTGCTAGTCTGGGTGCAGTGGAATAGCCAGAAGTGCTGCAAAAAAGGTCAAACTCTTCTCATTGTCACCTCACACTCTATCTCTGCCACTGTACACACCTCCCACCAAAGCTCACGTCCCACCAGTCTCACTATTGTCGACAACATCTTCCCTCACCCATTCATTCCCCCATCAGCCTTCCACACCACAAACTTACATGTCCCTGTGCTGCCTCCTCATGTATTTTGTTACATCTCACCACCTTTCCCCACATCCATCAGCACTGATGGCTGTGCCACTCACGACAATCTTACTCATTCCATCCCCCCCCGGGTATTCTCAGGACAGGGGAAGACAGCCCATTACAGGACAGAGAGAGGCTGGACGGGTGAAAGTGTCCCCAACATTAGGGAAGGTGATGGCCTAGTGGTATTATCATAGAATCACAGAATCCCTACAGTGTGGAAACAGGCCCTTCAGCCCAACAAGTCCACACTGACACTTGGAGCATCCCACCCAAACCCATCCCCCTATAACCCACCTAAGCTACACATCCCTGAACACTACGGGCAATTTAGCATGGCCAATCCACCTAACCTGCACATCTTTGGACTGTGGGAGGAAACTGGAGCACCCGGAGGAATTCCACGCAGACACGGGGAGAATGTGCAAAGTCCACACAGACAGTCGCCCAAGGGTGGAATTGAACCCGGGTCACTGAGGCAGCAGTGTTAAACACTGAGCCACCGTGCCGCTCCACTAATAATCCACAAACTCAGCTAATGTTCTGAGGATCCAGTTTTGAATCCCGCCATGACAGATGGTGCAATTTGAATCCAATAAAATATCTGGAATTAAGAATCTACTGATGACCATAAAATCATTGTTGATTGTTGGAAAAATCCATCTGGTTCATTGCCATCCTCACCTGGTCTGACCTACACATGGCTTCAGACCTAAAGGAATGTGGTTGACTCTCAATTGCCCTCTGAAATGGCCCAGGAGAACCAAATCACCTGGCATCAACCTAGGCACCTGAAAACATGATGGCAGAAACAGCCCTGTCCACCCTGCAAAGTCCTCCTTACAAAAACACGATGGCAGAAACAGCCCTGTCGACCCTGCAAGGTCCTCCTTACTAACATCTGGGGGCTAGTGCCAAAATTGGGACAGCTGTCTCACAGACTGATCAGGCAACAGCCTGACACAGTCATTCTCACAAAATCATACCTCACAGACAACATCCCAGATACCACCATCACCATTCCTGGACATGTCCTGCCGGCAGGACAGACTAAGCAGAGGTGGCAGCACAGTAGTATACAGTCAAGAGACAGCTGGTCTGAGAGTCCTCAACATT
Organism: Ginglymostoma cirratum; assembly: GCA_024137785.1. Taxonomy (NCBI): domain Eukaryota; kingdom Metazoa; phylum Chordata; class Chondrichthyes; order Orectolobiformes; family Ginglymostomatidae; genus Ginglymostoma; species Ginglymostoma cirratum. The sequence goes on from JAHRHZ010000089.1 coordinate 4,744,139, forward strand.
GAGTCCAGACCCCATGAAGTCTCATGGCTTCAGGTTAAACATGGGCAAGGAAACCTCCGGCTGATTACTACGTACTGTCCTCCCTCAGCTGATGAATCAGTACTCCCTCCATGTTGAACAACAATTAGAGGAAGCACTGAGTATGATAAGGGCAGAAAATGTACTCTGGGTGGGAGATTTCAATGTCCACCACCAAGAGTGGCTCGGCAGCAGTACTACTGATCAAACTGGTCGGGTCCTAAAGGACATAGCTGCTAGACTAGGTCTGCGGCAGGTGGTGAGGGAATTAACAAGAGGGAAAAACATACCTCACCTCACCCTGCCAGCTGTAGATGCATCTGTCAAGGACAGTATCAGGAACAGCGACCACCGTACAGTCCTTGTGGAGACAAAGTCCCACCTTCACATTAAGAATAACTTCCATAATGTTGTGTCGCACTATCACTGTGCTAAATGGGACAGACTTCGAACTGATCCAGCAACTCAAGACTGGGCATCCATGAGGCACTGTGGGCCAGCAATAGCAACAGAATTGTACTCCAGCACAATCTGTAACCTCATGGCCTGGCATATCCCTGACTCAACCATTGCCATCAAGCCAGGGGATCAACCCTGGTTCAATGGAGAGTGCAGGGGGGCATGCAAGGAGCAGCACCAGGCAAACCTGAAGATGGGGTGTCAACCTGGTGAAGCCACCAAACAGGACTACTTGCACATCAAACAGCATAAGCAGCAAGTGATAGACAGGGCTAAACGATCCCACAACCGATAGATCCTAAGGACCAGCAAGCTCTGCAGTCCTGCCACATCAAGTCGTGAATGCTGATGACAATTAAACAACTTACTGGAGGAGGAGGTTCCACAAATATCCCGTCCTTAGTGATGGAAGAGCCTAGCACATCAGTGCAAAAGATAATGCTGAAGCATTTGCAGCAATCTTCAGCCAGAAGTGCCAAGTGGATGATCCAGCTCAGCCTCCTCCATTGGTCCCCAGAATTACAGATACCGGTCTTCAGCAAATTCAATTCACTCTACATGATATCAAAAACAGTCGGAGACACTGGATGCTGCAAAGGCTACAGGCCCTGACAATATTGCAGCAATAGTAATGAAGACTTGTGCTCCAAAACGTGCCACTTCCCTAGCCAAGCTGTTCCAGTACAGTTACAAGACTGGCATCTACCTGACAATGTGGAAAATTGCACAGGTATGTCCCGTACATAAAAAGCCAAATCCAACCTGACCAATTACCGCCCCATCAGTCTACTCTCGATCATCAGTAAAGTGATGGAAGGTGTCATGAACAGTGCTATCAAGCAGCACCTGCTCAGCAATAACCTGCTCAGTGACACCCAGTTTGGGTTCTGCCAGGGCCACTCAGTTCCTCATTACAGCCTTGGTTCAAACACGGACAAAAGAGCTGAATTCCAGAGGTGAGGTGAGAGTGAAAGCCCTCGACATCAAGGCCACATTCGACTGTGTGGCATCAAGGAGCCCTCACAAAACTGGAATCAATGGTTTTAAGGGGGCAAACTCTCTGCTGGTTGGAGTCATAATTGGTACACAGGAAGATGGTCATGGTTGTGGGAGGTCAGTCATCTCAGCTCCAGGACGTCTCTGCTGGAGTTCCTCAGGGTCGTGTCCTCGGCCCAACCATCTTCAGCTGCTTCATCAATGGCCTTCCCCCTCCATCATCATGTCAGAAGTGGGGACGCTTGCTGATGATTAGATAATGTTCAGTGCCATTCGCAACTTCTCACTTACTAAAGCAGTCCATGTTCAAAGCCGCAAGATCTGGTCAATATCCAGGCTTGGGCTGACAAGTGGCAAGTAACATGCGTGTCACACGAATGCCAGGCTATGACTACATCACCAATAAGAGACAATCTAACCACCACCCCTTGATATTCAATGGTGTTACCATCACTGAATCCCCCTCTATCAATTTCCTGTGGTTGCCATTGACCAGAAACTTAACTGGACTCATACCGTTAACACAGTGCCTACAAAAGCAAGTCAGAGGCTAGGAATACTGCGGCAAGTAACTCACCTTCTGACCTCCCCAAAGCCTTTCCACCATCTACAAGGCACAAGTCAGGAGTGTGACTCCCCATTTGCCTGGATGGGTGCAGCTCCAACAACACTCAAGGAGCCTGACACCATCCAAGACAAAGCAGCTGCTTGATTGGCACTACATCCACAAGCATCCACTCCTTCCACCATCGACGCTCAGTAGCAGCAGTGTGTGCCATCTACAAGATGCACTGCAGGAATTCACCAAAAGTCCTCAGACAGCACCTTCCAAACCCACAACCACTTCCATCTAGAAGGCCAAGGGCAGCAGATATATAGGAAGTTCGCCATCTGCAAGTTCCCCTCCAAGCCACTCACCATCCTGATTTGGAAATATATTGCCGTTCCTTCACTGTTGGTGAGTGAAAATCTTGGAATTCCCTCCCTAATGGCATTGTGGGTCAACCCACAGCAGGTGGACTGCATCAGTTCAAGAAGGCAGCTCACCACCACCTTCTCAAAGGCAACTAGGCACGAGCAATAAATGCTGGCCAGCTAGCGATACCCACATCCCACAGAAATGAATTTAAAAATAAATAAATAAAATGGCATAGCTTTGGGTTTGTACTGATAAAGACTATCTGGTGTCACAATAGTGAATATTTCTTTGGCTCTGTCAGTCAATGGAACTTGTCAATGGAACTTCTCAATATCCTTTTAGCAAATTGATTTTTCTAATAAATTATACATGCCCAATTCATTTAATCCAATCCTTCAGTGTCAGAATAGGACAGGTGTCTGCTTTTGTTACCACATTAACTTTGCAATAATCAATAAAGAATCTTCGTGACTCATTTGGTTTTGGACCATCACACTAGGTGAGCTCCAGTTCCTATGACCCATTTCAATAATGTCATTGTCCATCATGAAATGAAGCTCTTCCCTCACTTGAACTAATCTCTCTGGATTGTGTAAGTATGGGTGTTGTTTTCTCGACAAATCATCCCCCATATTAACATCATGAATAGCCAAAACTGTTTTTCCTGGCCTATCCCTACAAATTGGTTTTTAATTCTCTAATAGCCTTTGTAAGTCATTTGACAGTTTTCTGGAAGATAAAACATGATGTCATCTAACTTTTTAAGAACCTCTTGTTGGAAGATCAACTTTTGAATTTTTAATTTCTGATTTGTTCTCTAATTGCACTAATATTTCTCTTCCACCCTCTATTTCTTTCAGTACCTTAAGTCCATTTTTCTCCTATCATCTGTCATAAGATCTCTTTTAACGTGTTAACATGATATGCTCAACTGATCCTTTCTTCTGTTTACAGCACTCACTCCATAATCCACGTAATTGAGTATTTTTTTTTATTTGATAAGGTCCAGTAAACCCTGAATTTACTGGGTCCTCAGAGACAAGTAACAGGACACTAACACCTTATCTCCAGAAACAAAATTTTGGCCCTTTTATCTGCTCTAGTTTTCACTCTTTGTTGAGCACCTTTCAAATGGTTGTTTAGCCAATGCACATACTTTGCTCAGTTTTTCTCTGAAATTTTGAAATACATACTTGCATAATCTCAGACAGCTTTGGTTTATCAATTTTTCTTTAGTTGATTAAGTGGTCCTCTTACTTCATATCCATATATTAGTTCAAAATGACAAAATCCAGCAAACTAATGAGGAGCATCCCTCATGGCAAACAGGAACAATGGAGTTTCCTTATCCCAATCATTCGCACATTCTTGTCAATAACCCCTATTTGTGGTCTTTAAATGTTTGATGCCATTTTCCAATGCCCCTTAAGTCTGTGGAAAATAAGTAGAAGACATAAATTGTTTTGTTCCCAAACTATTAATCATTTCTTTGAATTGTGACATTAAATTTCAGCAGTGATCTTGTTATATTCCTGGGGCAATCCATAGCTTGTAAAAACTTTAACTAACTTTTCCAGTTTAAATTTTAGCAAAGATTGGTAGCTCAGGTTGTAGGTGAGGTTGTTGACTTGCTCACCGAGCTGGTTTGTTTTATTTAGACGTTTTGTCACCATGCTAGGTGACATCATCAGTGAGACTTCCAATGAAGCAATGTTGTTGTTTTCCGCTTGGAATTTATACTGTCCAGTCTGTTATGGTGAGTAGTGTCATTTCCAGTTTTGATCCATATGGGTTTGTATATGGAGTCCAATTCTATATGTTTGTTGATTGCATTACGGGTGAAGAACCATGCCTCTAGGAATTCCCGTGCGTGTCTATGTTTGGTTTGGGCTACTATGGTTACCTTGTCCCAGTTAAACTGATGGCCTTCATTGTCTGAGTGTGTTGATATTAAGGAAAGTTCATCGTGCTATTTTGCTGCTAGCTGATGTTCGTGTATTCTGATGGCTAGTTTCCTTCCTGTCTGTCCAATGTAATGTTTGTGGCAGTCGTTGCATGGTATTTTGTAAACCACGTTGGTTCTGCATGTTATGGGAATGGGGTCTTTAATCCTTGTGAGTGTTTGTCGTGGAGTGGCTGTGGCTTGTGGGTTACCATGATTCCCAGTGGTCTTAGGAGTCTTGTTGTCAGTTCTGATATGTTCCTGATGTAGGGTAGTGTGTCCTCCTGTTGTCTGCTTAGTAGGCATCTGCAGATGAAGTTGCAGGGATATCCATTCATAGCGAAGATTTTGTATAGATGATCTTCCTCTTTCCTGCGTAGTTCCAGAGTGTTGCAGTGTGTCATGGACCATTTAAATAGTGTCCTAATGCAGCTTTGTTTGTGGACGTTAGGGTGGTTGCTGTGGAAGTTGAGGATTTGATCAGTGTGGGTTGCTTTGCTGTATACTGAGGTTTGGAACTCCCCGTTGGTCATATGCTCAACTCTAACATCCAGTAATCTGTCCTCAAGGTGAAGCAGATAAAGGATCGGCTGGCCTCACTCCTGTCTCAATTTACCTTGGTTACCGAGGCCAGTTCAAACTGGTCACAGATGCTCATGAGTCTATGCACCAACAGCGTTTCCAAGCAGCAAACAGTGATATCATCCATGTACAGGAAGGCTTTGACCTACAGGCTTCCGCTGCCTGGAATAATCACCCCTCTCAGGCTCACATCCTTCCTGATAAACCGTGGACAGCCGTGCCAGAGTCCAGGTCTGATGAGGAAGCTTTCTGATTCCCACTTATTGACTGAGATTACCCTAACGATGTTAGTGTAGAGCAGTCGGATCCCGTTGTGAATTTCCTCCCCAAAGCCTATTTTGTAGATGTGCGATATCCTGTCAAAGGCCTTCTCCTGGTCCAGGCTGATGAGGCAGGCATCCAGCCCCTGCGCTGCACATAGGTGATCATATCCCTGAGGAGCACAGGGGTCTCAGAGATCTTCCTGTCTGGTACAGCACAGGTTTGGTTGGGGTGAATCACCAAGCTTCAAGCAGACATGATCTGGTTGGTGATGTCCTTAGAAAGGATTTTGTCATCTGCATTCAGCAGTGAGATTGGTGGTCAATTTCAAATTTTCTCCCTCTCTGCATTTCGCTTGTAGATAAGACATGCTACCTAACCGAAGCATACTGTTGTACACCTCCAGCAGGTCCTGGCCAATCAAGTCCCACAGAGTCAAATACAAATCAGCCAGTAAGCTGTCACTTTTGCAATTTCTATTCTTTTCTAAGGACTCGAGGGCCTTGATCTGCTCATCCAGAAATAAAAGCTGCTCCAGCCTCTCTTGCATAGTGTCATCTAAGACCTCCATGATACAGGACAGGAACGACTGGGAGGCCGCACTGTCTGTGGGCTTCATGTCATACAGTCTCGTATAAAAGGATTTGCTGACCCTCAGGATGTCAGACTGAGGTGACGTTACCGAGCCATCGTCTTCCTTCAGGCTGCTCAGCACAGAATTCTCCTTGTGCACTTTCCAAAAGAAGGAATTCGACCACGTATCATCCTGTTCCACGATGCGGACCCTGGACTGGAAGATTGTCTTGGAGGCCTCCAAGCTTGCTGGCTTTTCACCTCCTGGAGATTCTCCATAACATCGACTTCCAATGTCTGTAGCAGAAGTAGGTTCTGCATGGTTTTCCGGAGTTTGGACAGTTTTCCCCGTGTCTCTTTTGCCCTCTGGACACCTTTGAGGATGAAGAACCTCTTGATGTTCCCCTTCACTGTTTCCCACCAATCTGATGGAGACTCAAAGAGGGGCTTCACAGTTCTCCAATTTGTGATATCCCTCTTCAGCTCTGCAATGTTTTCTGGGGTTAACAGTTTCACATTCAGCTTCCACATTTCCTTGCCAGCCCCCTGTCACCTACAGGACGGTCAGTCAGCCAGCAGGAGGCAATGGTCAGAGAGTAACACGGGCTTGACGTAGGTGGATCTGACGGAGAACGTGTGGGATGCAAACAGGAAATCTATCCACGAGCGAATACACCCATCTGGCTGCAATCAGGTATATCTACGCTGCACTCCATTTCTGGGGTGCTGAAGACATTGTGCAGCTTGGTGACTTTAACCATTTTCATCAGGAATCTAGACACGGCGTCCGGTTTGCTGTCAGCCCCTCTGGATCATCCATCCACATTGATGATGCAGTTGAAATCTCTGACCAGAATGACCGGCCTGCATGTGGCCAGCAGCAATGAGAGCTGCTGCAGGACAGCCAGCAGCTCACTCTTTACCACCGGGGCATACACGTTAATTAGTCTCAGGGGAGCATTTCTGTACCGAGGCATCCGTACACTACCTCCTTAACTTCGGAGATGGTAAAGTTGCCTCCACTCAGAATACACAGGCTGGAGAAATGGCAATTGTTTACCCCCGACCAAATCGAAGGCCCGAGGCCCCATAGGCTTGACTTTCCTGTAGCTGCTGAGGTGCGGTGTGCTGCACTTCTGCAGAAACAGGAGGTTTGCTTCAATGTGGCCGGGTAAGACAACATGGAAACACATTGCATAGTAGATTTAACACTATGCACGTTAATACTGGCAAGTTTAAAACCCATTTTAAGAGTTTATTGAATTACTTGTAGACCAAATGTACATTCACCTGCAGACTTGTCGCTGGGGGACTCACTGCATCTCTATGGTGTGGCCAACTGTTGGACACTCTCTGCACTGAGGTAGCTGCCCTGTTCCTGCCTGGGAGGGTTTCCCTAATCAAGTGTCATTGGGGTGAGTACAAAGCCAGGAAGGTCCAGTTCTGAATCCAACAGAAGGACGGTCATGCTCTGCTCCTGATTCGGAACGTCGCTGCTCCCAGTTTCCCGGACCTACGGGTAGGTACACCTTGGTTCCCGATGGATGGAGGTTGGGTTTCACTGGGCCCCTTGGGAAATCTGGTGCTTCTGGTTTGGGGGTGCTCCTCTCCTTCTCCCCCCTTGTTGCTGTGCTTCTTTTTCTGTTGGTGGCCATCCCTCGGCACATCTTTATTCATCATTCAGCTGTTGTGTCCATCATTCAGCTGCCTGTTTCCATTTTGCTGTCGGCCTGTGGGGGCCCTTCGCGTTTTCCTTTACAGGTTGTTTCTGACCTGTATTCACTCCCCCATCTCCTTTGTTTCCTCCTTCTCCATTGCTTCCGTCTGTTCAGGTGGAGGTTGGATCAGTTGTTGTACTCTGCACTGCCTACATTTTCTTCCTTCTGGACTGTCCCTCCCTCTGAATGCCCCACTTTTCAGTTTTCTTGCCGGAGTGTGGCACCTTACGTCCTTTGGGGGTCCACGGCTCGTGTTGCAACTTCCAGCATTTTGAGCGTTATGTGGCGCCCCTCTGTCTTGGACAGGCCTTGTACAGGTGGCTTGCTTCCCCATCAGGTTGCAACTCTTGAACTCTTTGCAGTCCTTAGTCAGGTGGCCCTCCTGTTTGCAGTTCCTGCAGAGGGTCACTTTGCAGTGTGCTGCCATGTGCCCTGACCTCCCGCAAGTTTGGCACACTCTAGGCTGCCCCAAGTCTGTCATGTAGCCTCGGGTCCCTCTGATCGCGAAGCTGGAGGGCAGGTGAAGGATGTTCCCATTGGCATCCACCTTCAGGGTCATGTTGACCTGTGCTTGCTGGTCCAGATTCCGAAGGGGTATTTTACATTGGTGCTGCCTCCTTCAAGTTGTAAGTACGTTCCCAGGAAGGTCAGGACATCTGCTGTCAGGACGTGGGGACTGTTCATATGGATTGTAACAACCTGGCTCCTCTGTGTGGAGAGAACCAACAATGGTGCCACTGACAAGAGGGAGAGGGGACCCTCACCTCCTTTCTCCTTGAATGCCTTCAGTAGACACTCACATTGCTTCACGCTCCTGAATGTCATATCGAAGTAGCCTCCCCCGGGGAGCTCCTGCATACAGAAAATATCTGCAACTTGGAAACCACAGCAATCCAGGAGGACTCTCTTCATGAGTAAGGTCCAGTTGACCCTTCCACCCCCGTTGTGAGGAAGGGTCACCGGACCTGAAAAGTTAACTCTGATTTTTCTTCACAGGTACTGCCAGGCCTGCTGAGCTTTTCCAGCCACATCTGTTTTTGATCTTTCCTCCACTTTCTTAACAGTCATCCTGACTGCATTGCAGACCCCCTGGCCTGGGCTGCAGGCACTAACCAGAGGCCATAGCTCGGTTTGGCTGGTCACTGAATTGGTGTTAGGTCGAAGCCAGCATAAAGATCCACCAATTTCAGCTCAGCTGAATCAACAATCTACAAAGTTCTGCTTGCAATCATAATCCAGAGATAATCTCAAAATTTTCTGACGATGAGAGTTCTCAGCTCAGACTCCAAGATATCTCCCCTGCCAGGTAAGATATGGTTTTGATGTCACAGTTACTTCACAGGCTATCACATAGCTGGCTCTTTACAGCAGCATCACTTACATAGCAAGCATTTGCAAACATTTATCACTCTATTTGACCACACTTAGTAAATCTATCGTTATGTAACTTTTCCCTGCATATATTTCTCAACATGGATTGCTTCAGTGTATGTTAATGTTGTATTGTTTCACCACAGCTATAACTCAAACATGTGGCTTTACCATTCATGTCCACAAAGAAATTAAGTTCATAATTCATTCACATGTTCTGGTTATTTAACTAATGAAGACCACATGTTCTGGGTTACAAACTGGACAGTTCGGAAATACAACAATTACAACAATTTCATCAGAGTGTAAAAAACAGTCCGTAGCACTTTCACCTCGGAGTTGGAAGGTCTGCGCAAGTCCCACTTGAAAGGTGGACCTCACAATTAAAGCTGCCATTCCAAGGTTTTGTGTTTCAGATGAAATGGTAAACCAAGATCCACCTAACTTTCAAAGGCATGTAAAAGATTCAACGGTACTATTTTGAGGACGAACGGGTGAGTTTTTTTCCTACAGTGTTCTGATTAATATTTCTCCCTGGGTCAACGTCACAAAACAGATTATCTAGTCTTTTTGTTTATGGGATCTTGCTGTACGCAAATTGGATGCTACTCTTTCTACAGCATAACACCAACTAACCACCCTTCAAACGTACTTCACTAGCTTCGAAGCATTTTGGAACATTCATCGATTGTGAAAGGCACTAAATAAATGCAAATTGTTTTCTTTCATGTTTCTATTTCAAAGAGTGGTCTTTTCGGAACACCGAATTCAAGTTACTTTAGCTCAGCTTGCGATTTTATTTTACAATTTCAACTTTTTCAATAACTTACTCCTCTAAATCAAGCAAGGGAATTATGTAGGTGCTACTCCGACAAACTATTAAAAAAAACTTTACAGTGGAATTCAGAGTTGCACTTATCAAAATAATTTGAACCTGAATCTAACGAACCAGAATCGGAGCTATTCCGATACTCCAAACTGCCTAAGATTGATATACATAAGAATAGCAAAAACGAATCCATTCACCCCATTCCAATTTTGAAAAAGATAGTCAATCCCTCTCTAAACATTTAAATGCCAAAGATTACCTGAAAGACTGAGGTTCTCTTCTTTATATAAAAATATGATCAGAGGTTCGTTGTTCAAAATCTTGGTCAATGATAACAACAGTCATCAAGACAGCCTCTTGAATCCAGTCGTTAAGACGTCTCCCGCCTTTTTTGAAGCTCGATCTCGAGCTGTGAAACACCGACGGATTCCAAGCGAAGAGGCGGCGGTGCGCGCGAGATGCCAGGCCTGAGGTTAGTTACTCTGAGAGACAGACCAAAGAAACGAGACTGTCACTGTGCCATGTCGTCGCCACGCTTTGTTACCCATACAAAACAATCTCGACGTGCTTGATCTACACTTTTGACCGCCATCTCGACACGGACAAGCACATTTGCAATATCTGACCAAATAATAATCAAATTCTGAACCTCTGCTGCTGGACTACAATGAGAGTTTGTGGTCTGAAAGAAAAAAAGAACCTGCTGCCTCAGCAAAATAATACAGGTTTGACGTTAAACCACTTACTAAGCCACCAATATGGCGGGCAGGAGTCACAAGACTATTCAAAAAATCTCCCAGTTACCCATATGCTCATCCACCCTGCCTCCCAGTGAAGGCCAAATAAAATATATAACTCTTTACCAGTTGCTCTGTGCCTCTAAAGCCATATCTGCAGTGTTCTAATGATTTCCTCTTAATCAGGTTAACTTATTTTCATTTTAGGCCCCACTGATGCTGGCCCCCCCAGCTTCAAGCTCTCTTCAACAGGGGAAGCAACAACCTAGTTGTCGCTGGACTGTTAATCTCGAATCCCACTAAGGCAGATGGTGGAATTTGAATTCAATAAAAGTCTGGAATTAAGAGTCTAATGATGACCATGAATCAATTGTCAGAAAAACCCATCTGTTCACTAATGTCCTGTAGGGAAGGAAGCTACCATCCTTACCTGGACTGGCCTATGTGTGGCTCCAGACCGACAGCAATGTGGTTGACTCTTAACCACCCTTTGAACTCTTAAATGCCTCTGGGTAATTAGGGATGGGCAGTAAACGCTGCCTTGGCCAGTGTTGCCCTAATCCCATTAATGAATAAAGAAAACCACACTCCCTGGCTTCACTGCCCATTCCTGATGTGTGAGTTTGAAGCAGATACATAAGTCTATCTCAACTTCTAGGCAAAAGGCAAGATGGAGACTGAGGCTTCAGGTAGGAGGGATTGATTGTTCAAGGTTTGAGCTTGGCGGTGGACCTAAAATTGCACCCCCCCCCTGTTTTATCCTAGATCAGATGGTCTTTCTGTTAATCTCACTTTAAGTTGTAGAGGGCTCCCTATACAATCGATGTAGATAATGCTGGCCTGTTTGTGTACGAAGGTTAGGTGGTCAAGGACAGGGGATTCAGTTAACTGCTTCTGTTGAACTGGAATGCCAACTAAAATTTAGCCCAGACCAGAAAATGAGTACGGGAAATCAACTCATCTGTTAAACTCTGATCAACACTGTCCCTAGTTAAGCAATGCCACAATTTTGAAATCCTCATCCTTGCATTCAAATCCCTCCATAGCCTTGTTCTTCCCTTTCTCTGAATCTCCACCGGTCTTGAAAACCAGCTCAGAGATCTCCGCATTCCTCGAATTCTGGCCTCTTGAGGACCCCAAATTTTCATTGCTGCACCATTGGTGGCCGTGCCATGAGCTGCCAATAGCATAAGCTCTGGAATTCCCTTCTTAAACTTCTCCAACTGTCTAATTTTCCTCCTTTAAGATGCTCTTTAAAAAGTGTCTTTGAGCAAGCTTTTGATCTTCAGGCCTAATATTGTTTTATGTATCTCAGTTTCATATTTGCTTCATAATTCTATGAGCCATTTGGCGATGTTTTACTATGTTAAAGGATGCAGATACTATGAAATACACCTGTGTACGCACACACAAACACATATGTAGGTATAAACATACACAGTTATTGGAGATGTTTTATGACTGTCAATCAAGTCCTAATTATCTCCATTTCCAATACTTTTTATAACATAAATATTTAAAGATTTTAAAAACAAAACAAACTTCTGTTAATGCCTTATGATTTGTCTCCCAGGGTTGCTCACATCACTATCTTGGAAATTAATCTTTTATTCCTCAGGTTGGCAGCCCTGCACCTTCCTGTCCCATTCAGATCTCACCTCCATCCAGGTGTGCTTTCGTCCTTACCCCACTGTGTGTCTAGACCTATAGCAGATATGTAAAATAAAATCAATCAATGAATATTGAGGGACTGGAGACATGCAGAGGAAAAAGAGACAGATTGAACGCATTGTTAAAAGCTATAGAATAATACAGCACAAATCATTATGTTAAAAACAGGAACTGAGCCAAAATCTTGCAGCTCCCTAACACACTGTGGGTGGTACCTGTAGCACAAGGATTTCAGTGGCTCAACATACCTTGTCAAGAGCAATTAAGGATGGGTAACAAATGCTGGTCTTGCCAGCGACACTCAAGTCTGAAGATTGAATGAAAAAGGCAATTTCCCACTAATAAGGCCATAAGAAATAGCAACAGGAGTAGGCCATTTGACCCCTTGAACCTGCTCTGACATTCAATAGATTCATCGCTGATAAACACAGGAATAATTTCACAACTATAGTGCTCTTTTCTAACAAGGATTTTATTTTGTGCTTCTGTGGAAGAATTTGATTTGGTCAGAGAAACAACAGGTGATAAACTGATAAGCTGGCAAGTACTGTGCTCCAAGGCAATTTTGACAGTATGCAAATCAGGTATAGATGAGATTTCATTCCAACTAATAATGCACACACCTTGCAGAAAATATGCTTCCAGCCTACAAAGATCTAATTATAGATAGTCACCCATGATATGATGAAAATGTCTTGCTCAAATTATTTCAAATGAAACAATATGGTGACTTATTTTGTTGTCTCATTCATGCTTATCACTAGCAAAATCAACACTTAAGTGTGATGTTATTTTTCCCCAAGGTGTTTTCTAGGCAAAAATGGTCACAAGGCCCTGAAAGGTTGAACGTTTGTCAAGTAGAATGTATTCCAAAGTGGAGTTTCCCCCATCAAATTTTGGTGAGGACTGCTGTGAGGAGGCATTGTGCAAGCTACAAGATAACTGTATCTGTTGCAAAAGCAAAGGTTACAAAGCTTCCTGTTAATTATGAAGGCTCAATGGAGAATTCAGGAGAAATCCCCTTTACCAAGAGAGTGGTGAGAACGTGGAACCAATATCATAAAGACTAACTGAAGCAGTCTCAAAGGGAAGCTGGACAGGAGGGAGAGAGGAATAGGAGGATAGGCTGCTAGGATGAAATGAAGAAAGGTGGGAAGAGGGAGCAGGCTTGTGTGCAGCGTAAACACCAGCATAGATCCAATGTGCCAATCGACCAGTTGCTGTGTAATTTAGAGCACCAAGAAGTATTTAAACAATTGTCAAAAGACTGCATTCTCTCACCATTATTTTGCAAAATTTCACTGGGAATTTCCTTATGGGTTCATCTGATTAACCACTGAAACCTCAGCAGAAGCCTTATGGTTCAGTGCATAGCACTCTCACTCTTGGGCCTTACCCTAAGACTTAAACAGGAGAACTCAAACCTCCAGTGCAGTACTGAGGGAGTGCTGCATTGTTGAAGATGCTACATTTCAGATGAGATGTTAATAAGGTTTTGGAGTAGATCTGTAGCTGGGGTTATGGGTGTTGAGGTTGGTTGGCTCGCGGAGCTAGTTTGTTGTTCCGCAGATGTTTCGTTACCGTGCTTGGTAAGATCCTCAGTGCAGCCTCTGATGAAGCGTCGGTATGTTTTCCCGCCTGGTTTTTAAACTCTGGGGTCCGTTGCAATGGATTGCCTCACTTCCGGGTTTCCTCCGTAGTGGAATGTATCTGGGGTCGAGTACAATGTGTTTATTAATAGCATGCTTCATGGAGTGCCATGCTTCCAGGAATTCTCGTGCTTGTCTCTGCCTGGCCTGTCCCAGGATCTTGGTGTTGTCCCAGTCGAAGTCGTGGTTCTCCTTGTCCGTGTGGCTTGAGATGAGTGAGTATTGGTCGTGTCTTTTTGTAGCCAGTTGATGTTCATGTACTCTTGTTGTTAGTTTCCTTCCTGTTTGTCCAATGTTAATATTTATCTCTCAGGCAACAACGCTGAAACAGATTATCTTGTCGTTGTCATGTTGCTGTCTGTGGAAGCTTGCTGGGTGCAAATTGGCTACTTTGTTTCAACTACATGAAACATGTAGCGACATGTAACTAAATGAAACTGCAGCTCCATTTCATTTGGAACCATTTCTTCACACAGATGCAATGCATGCAGAGTGAATGTGTTTATTTGTCAAATGTTGGTCAAAGACAGATTACACCATATGACTGATGCTAGCCAAGCTAATATTGCCATCTCAACAATGCAGAAGTTAGCAACAATAACTTAAAGGAGGGGAATGCTGGGAAAAAGGGCTCCATCATGTGTCAAACATCAAGAGTGCTGTGGGACAAGGGGAACATCACTGCATCATAAGTCCTGTAAGTACGACAATGGACTCTAATGTTTGCAAAGGAAAGAGGAATGTTTGAGGTGGGTCTGGGATGAGAAAGGGGTGTGAATGCATCCCTTTTGGATGAATTGTGCTGGACATTCAGCTGGTGTGGCACCTTCATGAAGGTGGTGCACATTCTGTGACCAGGGCCATAGCAGAGCAGTTAGTGGGTCTGCTGAATATCTGGTTCCACAACTTGGATCAGTCTGGGGTGGGGACAACTAGACCAGTCCAAAAATGTGTGCCATCCTGGCATCTAGGTTCTGCACAACTGGAGCAGGCAACAAGGCAATGTGATAGATACTGAGGAGCCGGGGAATGGGAGCAGGCTTTCAAGCAGAAGGACAGGGATATTGAGTTGGTAGAAGCTCTCCTTGTGAATGACAGAGCTCAGCTGCATCGGATGCTACAATGCACACAGGACCTGGTTGACACTCGGTTCCAGTAGATGAGAGTTCAGTACAGAAGACCATGTGAGCTGTTAAGATGCCAGCATTTGGTTTACATTGTGGGAGCAAGCTGTAGCCTATATTTGTTTCTTTTGTGCTCCCTTCTGCTGGCTGTTGATAAAAGTTCATGTTTGAACTTGTCCAGATGCTTGACTGTATATGATATTTCCGTACTGAGCAATGACAAGCTGTCGGTGACTACTGGACATTAGGGAAAAAGTAACAGGGACTTAGACAGGGTCTTCCGATGGGATGATTTTAAGGATGGGTAAACTGTATGGCTTGATGGTTAAATGGTGACTAAAGTGAGAGAATGGGGTTATATGTGAGAGGGTGTATCTGCCATGCCAGCTATGGGCAGAGTGGCTTTGTGATTGCTATGCCGTTAAACTGCGAGTGTGGGGCAATGCTGGATTTCCAACTCTTGTCCAAGTGCACAATGGGCTTTTAAAGATGACGCAGAGGCATGGAATGTTGGTTGTTCTGTGGATATATGTTGACCAGCGTATTGTTTTGAGAATGGCACTCGATAAGGTGAGGACAGAATGGGACACTAGGGGTGTCATTGGGCAGGGTGGTTAGAGGTGTGTTTGATAAAATAGGTTGAGAAATCCCACTTCACCTTGCAGCGAGAATCCATCCAAAGTATTGACACAACATGCAGTTAGTCAAAGAAACATAAGATTCAGTTCTAAATTTTTATTGCTTCCAAAATGCTTGGATTGGAATGGAAAAAGCCTAACTTTAAAAAGTTATTTTCAGCTCTAATGTTATCTGAAGGGCATCTCACTTCTTTAATTAGTTAAAAGATCCTATTAAAATTAATATTGATGAGAATATTCATGTTTTGACTTCCAACAAGCATTGAATTAAATAATTTGAAATTGTACAGAATAGTCTTGTGAAGATCATGAATTTGAATTATGCATCCTGATCTATTCAATTTTATCTGCTAGATAGAAAAGATTTGCTTTCACTGGGTGGGGTTACCTCACCTGCAGAGTAGGTTCCACCTAGCTCAGCAATGCGCTGACAAAGGGTGTGTCAAATTCTTGCTATATTTATCAATCTTTCCATCATTTCTCATTCCAATTCCTAATCCCTGAATAGTTCATCACTCAAAAAAAATCCAGTTATGACTTCAAAATGGGGTCGTTAATGGCCTCAGAATAGGTTGGGTAATGCTGTGGTTGGTTCGCTCGCCGAGCCGGTTCATTAGTTTGCAGATGTTTCATTACCCTTCTGGGTATCATCGTCAGTGCAGCCTCCAATGAAGCGTTGTTGTATTTTCCGGCGTGTTATTTAAACTCTGGGGTCCGTTGGAGTTGATTACTTCATTTCCGGTTTTTCCTTGCAGTGGTGTATATATACTGTCTAATTCTAGGTGTTTGTTGATGGCCTGCTTGGTGGAGAACCAGACCTCTAGGAATTCCCATGCTTGTCTCTGTTTGGCTTGTCCTCGGATCCTGACATTGTCCCAATTGAACTGGTGGTCCTCCTTGTCTGTTTATGGAGATGAGTGAGTATTGGTCGTGTCTTTTTGTCGCTAGTTGGTGTTCATGTATTCTCGTAGCCAGTTTTCTTCCTGTCTGTCCAATATAATATTTGTCACAGTCCTTGCATAGAATCTTGTATATTACATTGGATATCTCCTACCTAAGACTCCTACGGCCACTGGGCATCAGACCGGCACATAAACCTACATCAACCCTACGCCAACTGCTAACAAGAACCAAAGACCCCTTACCCACTATGGACAGAACCAACGTAATATACAAGATTCCATGCAAGGACTGCGACAAACATTACCTTGGACAGACAAGAAGAAAACTGGCTACAAGAATACATGAACACCAACTAGTGACAAAAAGACACAACCAATACTCACTCATCTCCATACATACAGACAAGGAGGACCACCAGTTCAATTGGGACATCAGGATCCTAGGCCAAGCCAAACAGAGACAAGCATGGAAATTGCTAGAGGCCTGGTTCTCCACCAAGAAAGCCATCAATAAACACATAGAACTAGACCCTATATACACACCACTGCAAGGAAAAACCGGAAATGAAGTAATCAACTCCAATGGACCCCAGAGTTTAAATAGCAAGCGGGAAAACACAACAACGCTTCACCAGAGGCTGCACTGATGATGTTACCCAGAAGGGTAATGAAATGTCTGCAAATTAATGAACCTGCTCGGTGAGCGAACCAACCAAAGTATCCACAACACAAGCTGCAAATCTACTCAAGAATATTGGGTTGTGTAGTGGACTTCTATTGGATTCAGGAATAGCCTTAAAATGAAGTTGGTATTAGCTTGAAAATGGGGTCAATAATGGCCTTAGAATTGGGTCACCAGCCAGACAACTCTATTAATGCCAACAAAGAAGAGGTTTTGAAAATGTGTCACTATTAGGTGCCCAAAACATATGTTTGTCTGAAGAGGTAAGTCATTGTCAATATGCATATAGAGATTTGGGACACGAACATCCTGTCTGTCCAGCTATTTTAGGTACAGGCTAGTCAGTATCTGTTCTACGAACATGCAATAATATGGATTAGGAGCTGTGGTAGGCCACGTGGCCTCTCGAGCCTGCTCGGCCATTCAATAATATCATGGCTGATCTAATTATTCTACTGTCCTGACAACCCCCAATAACTTTTTACTTTTGCTTACAACGAATCTATCTACCTTTACCTGAGAAATGCTTAAAGAAACATAGAAACTAGGAGCAAGAGTAGGCCATTCAGCTCTTGAATCTCCTCCATCGTTCAATATGATTCTGGCTGAGTATTCAGCTGTTCCCGCTTTCTCTTAATACCCTTTGATCCTTGTAGTGATTGTAACGAGGGAGGAGCAAATTACTGCAGGTACTGGAAATTGTACTGAAAGCAGCAAATGCCAGAGATCATAGTGGGTCAGGCAACATCCATGGAGAGAGAGCAAGCTAATGTTTCGATTCTGTGAAGGGTCATCTCGACTCAAAACGTTAGCTTACTCTCTGTCCATGGATTCTGCCTGACCTGATGTGATCTCCAGCAATTTTTGTTTTCAGTGATTGTAACGAGGTCAGCCAGGTGGATCTCACAGAATACAAGTTATCTGATTGGGGCTGTTAACCTGGTCCAATCAGAGATGCCCTGACTGACACATTTCAACAGGAGTGTCAAAGGTTCTGCTTGTTCTGAGAGGTGGCTCTGAGTAAGCTGAACCAGTGTCAAGTACTATGCACCTGCAGACAAAGGGTGACAAGGTGTAGAGCTGGACGAACACAGCAGGCCAAGCAGTATCAGAGGAGCAGGAAGGCTGACGTTTTGGGTCTAGACCCTTCTTCAGAAATTGGGGAGGGGAAGGGGGTTCTGAAATAAATAGGGAGAGAGGGGGAGGTGGATAGAAGATGGATAGAGGAGAAGATAGGTGGAGAGGAGACAGACAGGTCAAAGAGGTGGGGATGGAGCCAGTAAAGGTGAGTGTAGGTGGGGAGTTAGGGAGGGGATATGTCAGTCCAGCGAGGACAGACAGGTCAAGGGGGTGGGATGAGGTTAGTAGGTAGGAGATGGGGGTGGGGCTTGAGGTGGGAGGAGGGGATAGGTGGGAGGAAAGACAGGTTAGGGAGGCGGGGACAAGCTGGGCTGGTTTAGGGATACGGTAGGGGGAGGGGAGATTTTGAAGCTTGTTAAGTCCACATTGATACCATTACGCTGCAGGGTTCCCAAGTGGAATGTGAGTTGCTGTTCCTGCAACCTTCGGGTAGCATCTTTGTAGCACTGCAGGAGGCCGAAGATGGACATGTCGTCTGAGGAATGGGAGGGGGAGTTGAAATGGTTCGCGACTGGGAGGTGCAGTTGTTTAGTGCGAACCCAAGCGTAGATATTCTGCAAAGTGGTCCCCAAGCGTCCGCTTGGTTTCCCCGATGTAGAGGAGGCCACAACAGGAACAGCGGATACAGTATACCACATTAGCAGATGTGCAGGTGAACATCTGCTTGATGTGGAAAGTCTTCTTGGGGCCTGGGATGGGGGTGAGGGGGGAGGTGTCAGGGCAGGTTTAGCACTTCCTGCGGTTGCAGGGAAAAGTGCCGGGTGTGGTGGGGCTGGAGGGGAGTGTGGAGCGGACAAGGGAGTCAGAGAGAGAGTGGTCCCTCCGGAAAGCAGATAAGGGTGGGGAGGGAAAAATGTCTTTGGTGGTGGGGTCGGATTGCAGATGGCGGAAGTGTCGGAGGATGATGCGTTGGATGCAGAGGTTGGTGGAGTGGTACGTAAGGACGAGGGGGATTCTGTTTTGGTTGTTATTGCGGGGAGGGGGTGTGAGGGATGAGTTGCAGGAAATGCGGGAGACACGGTCGAGGGCATTCTCGACCGCTGACGGGGGGAAGTTGCGGTCCTTGAAAAACGAGGACATCTGAGATGTACAGGAGTGGAATGCCTCATCCTGAGAGCAGATGTGGCAGAGGCAAAGGAATTGGGAATAGGGGATGGCATTTTTTTGCAGGTAGGTGGGTGGGAGGAGGTGTAGTCTAGGTAGCTGTGGGAGTCAGTGGGCTTGAAATGGAGGTAAAAGGTACTGCAGATGCTGGAAAATCCGAGATAACAAGGTGTGGAGCTGGATGAGCACAGCAGGCCAAGCAGCATCATAGGAGCAGGAAAGCTTGACATTTCGGGCCTCGACCCTTCATCAGAAATGGGGGAGGGGAAGAGGGTTCTGAAATAAATAGGGAGACAAT
>JAHRHZ010000089.1:4764151-4797490 GCA_024137785.1 Ginglymostoma cirratum
TATCCGCCTCCCCCTCTCTCCCTACTTATTTCAGAACCCTCTTCCCGTCCCCCATTTCTGATGAAGGGTCTAGGCCCGAAATGTCAAGCTTTCCTGCTCCTATGATGCTGCTTAGCCTGCTGTGTTCATCCAGCTCCACACCTTGTTATCTGGGCTTGAAATGGATATCGGTTTCTAGGTGGTTGCCAGAGTTGGAGACAGAGGTCCAGGAAGGAGAGAGAGGTATTAGAGATGGTCCAGGTGAACTTCAGGTTGGGGTGGAAGGTGTTGGTGAAGTGGATGAACTGTTTGAGCTCCTCGTGGGAGCATGAGGCAGCACCGATACAGTCATCAATGTAACGGAGGAAGTGGTGGGGTTTAGGGCCAGTGTCGGTACGGAAAAGGGATTGTTTCACGTAACCTGTGAAGAGGTAGGCATAGCTTGGGCCCATGTGGGTACCCATATCTCTGAGACAAAGGGTGACTGTTGACAGGATACCAGCCTCTTATGGAGTTATTTCAGTGGCAACGGGAGAAAAATAAAATAGTCCTTAAGAAATTCACTCACTATGGTTGTCTTTGAGTTGGGGGTTAGCATTTCTGGCATTGCGCCATTATTTGGGAAGCTCAACTCATTTGATCCAGCCATCGAAGACTGGGCCCAGTATGTGGAAGGAATGCTTTTTTTTTCCAGGCATATGATTTTGGGCAGATGAAAAGCAATGAGTAATTCTCCTGACAGCTAGTAGACCCACAGCTTTTTCAGTTATTCGGAGCCTAACCTTTCCCAAGGCATCAGATACAAAAACCTTTCAAGAATTGATGGATTTGGTTAAGGATTATTACAACCCCAGCCTCCTCTAATGCTGAGACGTTATCAGTTTTACTGAGCAGTTCAAGAATCAGGGGAATCCTGGTCAGGATTTTTGATTAGGTTAAGATGACTGGCAGAGACATTTGACTTTGGTTTAACCCTTTATGTAATGCTGAGAGACCGTTTGGTATGTGGGATTAATGATATAACCATGCAAAAGCGTCTACTAGCTGAAGTCTAACTAGACTTCAAGCAAGCACTACAACTGCCTTTGTCATCAGAAAATGCAGATGTAAGGGTGCGAAGATCGAGGCCAGTAATGTATGAACTTTCTGTAATATTTAATAAATAAAGTGGAGCATATGAGTTGCAGGGTATGCTGATGGAAGTGGACACCCTTGATTCACCTTATTGGCTCAACATTTTTCGATCAGAAGATGCCTGCGAGATTGAGGTCCTAATTAAATACCCAGAAGTCTTTTCAGGAAGGTCAAGGGACTATCAAAGGAGTCAGGACCACCTTGCATGTTGACCAGGAAGCAATTCCACGATTCTGCAAGGTCCACCCAGTGCCATTTGCCTGACATGCAAAAGTAGAGGCAGAAATCAGGAGGCTGGAAAGCAAAGGCCACCCGAAGGCTGCAGGAACAGCAAATCATATTCAGCCTGGGAACCCTGCAGCCCAATGGTATCAATGTGGATTTCACAAGCTTCAAAATCTCCCCCTCTCTCCCTATTTATTTCAGAACCCTCTTCCCCTCCCCCATTTCTGACGAAGGGTCTAGGCCCGAAACGTCATGTTTTCCTGCTCCTATGATGCTGCTTGGCTTGCTGTGTTCATCCAGCCCCACGCCTTGTTACCTCGGAATCATCAAACCAGTCCAGTTTGCAGTGTGGGCAGCATCGGTTGTACCGATTGTGTAGCCTGACAGGTCAGTTCGCCTTTGTGGGGACTTTAAACAAACGGTAAACTGCTTCTTGCAGCTGCATAAAATACCCAATCCCTTGCACGGAAGACTTAAACGCAAAGCTGGCTGGGGGTGCTGCCCTTCATGAAGCTGGACATGTGATATGTGCACTTGCAATTAGAGTTAGATGAGGCTTCTCAGATGTATGCTACAATCAATACCCATGACAGTTTGCACCAATATGCGAGACTGCTATTGAGGGTATCGTCAGCCTGTGTCATTTTTCAGTGGACAATGGAGGCCGTTTGACAAGGTCTACCCCAAGTTGCCATTTATCTGGATGGCGTGCTAATAACAGGGAATATCAATAAAGACCACTTGGACATAGTCTTTGATGTTTCTCCAAGGCAGGCATACACCTTAGAAGGGAAAAATGTGTGTTCCAGGCACCTAAGTGACCTACCTGGACTGTGGACACAAAGATCCCGTCCTGGCAAAACTAAAACCACTGGTGGTGATGGAGGAAGCAAAGGGGCCATTGCAATGAGAATTGAAACCTGTTTGGACCCGGAGAGACCAAATCACCGAAGAGGACAGCACTTTATTATGGGGGACCAAGGGTGATTCTCCCGAGCAAAGGCCGCTGCCAGATACTGGCTGAATTCCACCAGCGTCATCCAGGGGTGTCCAAAATGAAGATGTTGGTGAGAGGTTAAGTCTGGTGGCCAGGATTGGATGCAGACAGAGCTGCGCTGGTGGGCAGTGCCCAGAGTGCCAACAAGGACAAACGTTACTGCCAGCAGCTGCCTCACATTCATAGGAATGGCCGGGTAAGCCTGTACTTGGTTACACATCGACTATGCAGGTCCTTTCATGGGCTCAACGTTCTTAGTCATTGTCAATGCCCACTCAGTGGTTGGATGTTCGTTCATCAAACATGGGGACAATGATAGAAAAGCTGCAAGCATCTTTTGCAATACACTGGCTCCCCATGTTGGTCACAGACAACGGGCCATCATTTTCCAGCAGGGAGTTTGAGTATTTCTGAAAGTCAAATAGTATTCGACATACAAGGACAGCTCTATACCATCCATCTCCCAATGTTCTGACAGAAAAAGCAGTTCAGATGTTGAAGGCAGGCTTAAAGAAACAGCTGACAGCTTCATTCTACCAAACTGTACCGGTTCCAATTTGATTGTCGGACCATCCCTCATGCTACTTCAGGGATAGCTCCAGCAGAGTTGCTAATGGAGAGAAGACTCAACACCAGGTTAAATCTGATCTTCAAGGACCCTATTCATAGGGAGAGTGAAATGGCATCAGGGACACCAATGCAGACATAAGACTCCTCTTAGTGACAGAGACAGTTTACTTCAGGGGACGAAGTTTGGTGTCACAACCACAGGAATGGCCCTGCATAGGTAATGGGCACAGTCGACGTGAGGTCAAGTCCTCTGACATAAAGTTTGGGTAGGTGAGGCTCCTGAACAACCATGTGGACCACATGAAAGCTGCGAACTTGTAAACAGGGCAGTAACAAAATGTACCCAGCCCCTCTGAACAGCCAGAAAGGCTGTCAGAACCCATGAGTTCTCTCCCTCTGTCTAGCATTGAAGAAATATCAGCATCTGAGGTGGACACAGCAGATGTCATGGCCTGGACGCCTTTACTGCCTGGAGAAGAGGACGAATTTCTTCTGAGACACTCCGGGCACAAGAGGTGAGCTACGGTCTAGTACATGCTGCTGGTATCGGAGGCTAGTAGAGGAACTAGACCCAGTACAAAAACGTCCGAGGAGAAGCTGCATGAGAAAGAACCAACTTATATCCCTGGACTTAGGGATGTAGTAATTGTAATGAGGTCAGCCAAGTGGACCTCGTGGAATATGAGTTCCCTGAATGGGGCTGTAAATCAGATCCAGTCTGTCAGCCAGAGCTCCCAGATAAGAGCAGGGATGTCCAAGAGTCTGCTCACTGAGAGCTGGCTCTGAGAAGGCTGGTCCAGTGTCCAGTACTGTGCACGTGTAAATAAGGGGTGACTTGGTGACAGGATACCGGCCTCTGGAGTATTTCATTTTCTTTCTTCTACATCCCTATGTAAACAACACTCTCCTTGGAAGCATTCCTGTTGAAGCTTGCACTCATGCGCAGTTGATGACAAAGTGCAAGGCTTGCGCCAACTAAAAGGGACACTTACTTGATGACTGCACTTTGTGTTTTGTCTAAAACTTATTTTTGATTTCTTCCTTTTTGCTTTTGTTGCCCTGACAACTGAATTCATTGCTGGTCCACTTCAGGTATCATTGAGAATCAACCACAGCAGATGAACATAAGAAATAGGAGCAAGAGTAGGCTATTCAGCCGTCATGTTATGGCTAATCTGATTGTGGCCTTAACTACATTTTCCTGTCTGCAACCCATAACCCATTAATCTGTTGTTGATCAAAAATCTATCTGACTTATCGTTTGAATATATTCAAAGACCCAGACTCTACTGGTCTTTGGAAAAGGAAGTTCCACAGACTAATTACCTCGTAAGAGGAGAAAAAAAAAATTCTTGGTCTGAAATGGGAGATCCATAATCTATAAACCATTTTCCCCTAGTTCTGGAGTCCACAAGGGGCAACATTCTCTCAGCACCCCCCTTGCCAATACTTGTCAGGATGCTATGTTTCAATAAAATCACCTTTGCTTCTCATAAATTCTATTTTGTCTAGGCTCAACCAGATCACTTTTCCTCAAAAAAAACCTTGTCCTAGGTATCAGTCAAGTGAACATTCTATAACCCACTTCTAATGTAATATGTCCATTTTTAAGATAAAAGACCAAAGCTCTACCCTGTTTTCTCTTGACAAGCTACTTTCTGACCTATTTTAAATGTCATTTGGTCCCTGATTGAAGTCCAATGTTTGCCTATGTATTTTGCCCCAGTTCTTTATGACTCATTCAAATGTACAGTAAATTGCTTGTGAATTACTGAAATACTGAGAGAAAATCTAACTGGTTACGTATATTTGGCCAATTTGATACATTTTCCCCATTTTAAAATAATCTGAAGTCAGTAGTTAACATTTTCTAAAAGCCAGTTCTGGGATACATAGACTGCCTGAACAGGTTTTAAAGAGCTAGCATTTATGTGGCATATTTGGTCTGCCCAAAACCTGTTGATCTTCCAGAGCAAGGAGTTGACCTTGACAGAGTGTTGCAGACTGACATGTTCTAATAGAATAGAGATGATCCAATCTGGTATGGCCTAGCTGACAATCTGTGGTGCAGATTAGCCCATTCTGTTCAAAGAGTAACTATGAATAATTTGACAAAACTGCACAAGCTGGTTTTCCACAAATTACTGAGGGGTGGATCCTGTCATTGTTCTTCTCATTGATCTTGTTCCAAATCAGGTAAACATCTCCACCCAACATAGCAATGACCCAGTTTGCCCTGCATTGAAATTTCTGACTACCAAACTACAGGGAATCTCAAAACAACCTCTTATCTGACTGCGATCTCTGTAGCACACAGGCCAACCTATTTAGTTGAATGTTGTAACCTGCCCTGTTTGGCTTCATCTGGAGTATCATGTCCATTTCTGGTGTTTATGCTTTCGAAAAGCAGTGAAGACTTTAGAGATGGTATTTTTAAAAAAATTGAGTATATTCTGGGGACAAGGGACTTCAGCTATATGGATAGATTGGAGAAGCTGGGCTTTTCTCTCCTTAGGAAAGTGAAGATTAAGAAGAAGTGCTCAAAATAATGAGGGGAGGGTCTGGACAGATTAGATAAGGAGAAACTTCTCATTGTGGAAGAATCCAAAACCAGAGGACATTGTTTTAAGAAACAGCAGAGATTTCCAGCATCTGCAGTATGTTGTGTTTTTCTGACATGGATTTAAGATGGACAGAAAAAGTAACAGAGATATGAAGAAAATACTGCGTCGTTAGGTTCTAGAGTCCATTGCCTCAGCATGTGATGAAGGCAGGATCAATGGAAGCATTGAAAAACATGGACAAGATGAGCCTCTTTCTTTGCTGTAACCATACTAAAATTATAGGAGTATATAAGTCCAACTCCAGAGCCTTGAGCACAATCATTTAGGCTGACACTTCATTGGGATTTTGATCTAATGGGCCAAGGAGTGGCACGTGGAGTTTAATTTAGGTAATTGTAAGGTGCTGCATTTTGGAAAGGCAAATCTGGGCAGGACTTCTACACTTAATGGTAGGGTCCTGGGGAGTGTTGCCGAACAAAGGGATGTCTGACTACAGGTTCATTGTTCCTTGAAAGTTGAGTCACAGGTTGCCCAGTGCATTGAGTATAGGAGTTGGGAGGTCATGTTGCAGCTGTACAGGACGTTGGTTAGGCCACTTTTTGAATACTGCATTCAGTTCTGGTCCCCCTGCTCTAGGAAGGATGTTGTGAAACTTAAAAGAGTGCAGAAAAGACTTACAAGGATGTTGCCAGGGTTAGAGGGTTTGAGCTATAGGGAGAGACTGAATAGGCTGGTGCTATTTTCCCTGGAGCGTCGGAGGATGAGGGGTGACCTTATAGCAGTTTATAAAATCATGAGGGGCATGGATAAGGTGAAGAGCCAAGGTCTTTCCCCAGGGTAGGGGAGTCCAAAACTATAGGGCATAGGTTTAAGGTGAGGGGAAAGATTTAAAAGGGACCTGAGGGGCAACTTTTTCACGCAGAGGGTGGTGCATGTATGGAATGAGTTGCCAGAGGAAGTGGAGGAGGTTGGTACGATTACAACATTTAAAAGGCATCTGGATGGGTGTATGAATAGGAAGGATTTAGAGGGATATGGGCCAGGTGCTAGCAAATGGGACTAGATTAATTTAGGATATCTAGTCGGAATGGAGGGTTTGGACCGAAGGATCTGTTTCCATGTTGTGCAACTCTATGACTCCTCTGTCTGGTTGCTTCCGTAGACCAGTTGGTGGCTGCCAAGAGAGCCAGATCCAGCACTCGGTATAAGGATATGTGTACAGTCTTTCACTTCTTTGTGCTACCCATCGGTGCTGAGCAAGATGACCTTGACCACACTCCAGAAGCCTCCTTCCTCACAAGAAGACAAGGCAGTGTCAGCGGGTACCCAACCAGAGGAGGAACCAGATATGGACCCCTAGAAGTCTCTAAGGCATTCCAGAGGAGACTGAGCCATCCACTTCCATTCTTCCTGCTCTGCCTTCATTCCTATGGGAGTTGAAGCCAAGGAGGTCACACCTGCCTCTGAGTAGGATGCATTCAGTATTTCTGGGTCCTCTACCCACAAATGCTGGGGTCACCTGACAACTCCAAGACCAATGGGCTCCACTCTAGGGCAGGCTCTCTCCACCCTAGCTATGGACTCTGGGACTGCAGCAAGGTGTAACAGGAGGGAAAGCAAAATGACAGCAAATACGTAGTTCAGGTGACATATCACTGTAAATATGTCAACTTTTTTTCATTACCTGTGTGAGTAAATGTCTGACTACCTGCAACTATAAATTTGAATGTGCAGCGCCTAATCATCCTTACTGCTACACAATATTCTGACTGATCTGTGTGCAGGATTTGACTGACTTCCTGCACCTCACAGGCTGGCCATGGCCCATTCTCCAGACTGTGGAGGTACAGACCCCCTGACCCTAACCACCACAAGCAGCCAGGTGGCTGTGCTCAACCCCCAGAATGATTTTGGACAATGCCCTTGACTTTACTGTGTTGGGACCCCTGACTGCAGAGTATCTTCCTTGACTTGACTGATGACTACTCCCCTTGGATATGGCCATTTGGTTGAAACATATGCAGTGTATTTGCTGGCAAATGGAGTAAGTGCAAGATTGACATAGTTCGGTGCCATACAGCAACATGTCCACTTCCTTTATTGATAACTGCTGACAACCATGACAGGCTGCTTGGCTTTTTATCTGCACTAAAAGACACATCAAGACCAAAGTACTGTGTGTCTTTAAGTCGCTGTGAGCATTGAAAAAGATGCAAAGTGAGTGAGTACTAAGAGCAAGCGGAAAGCTGAGATGTACCTTTGTCGAATCTATGAAATGGGTGCCTGTCCCTGTGGGCAAAGTATTCTTGCAACAGCATTCCAATGATAGGTGATGGTGCACTCCAAACTGCAGAAACACTTTTTCAAGTGTGGCGATGTTCCATGAGGGGGCATTGAGGCCAGTATGTGTCAAATACCACCATCCATGGACAGTGAGTGTGCACGGTTTTTGCCCATGGAGTGTGCCCTTAAATGTTGGTGACTGATGGAGGTCCGGAGGAGAAAGCAGTGAGCTTTAGTAAGAGATAACAAGGTGTGGAGCTGGATGAACACAGCAGGCCAAGCAGCATCATAGGAGCAGGAAAGCTTGACGTTTCGGGCCTAGACCCTTCATCAGAAAAAGTGAGCTGTAGTCACCGGATAGCTGACTTCCATGCCTGGAGTTGTCGGCATCTAGATTCTGAGATAACAAGGTGTAGAGCTGGACAAACACAGCAGGCCAGGCAGCATCAGAGGAGCAGGAAAGCTGATGTTTCAGGTCTGGACCCTTCTTCCAGTTCCTACTATCTCGGCATCTAGATTCTGTCAGGTGGGTGGCAAAGAGAAGCTGTGTGTAATTGAGGCAAGATTAACTAATAATGAGACAATAATACATGAAAATAGGCCTCTTGGTGCTCACTAGTGAGTATTTCATCATGCTATTCAACACTTGTTTGGAAAAAAATGGGAATTTTTGTTCTTGATGTCATGAAACTCCTCTTTGACAATCCCATGGGATTCTCCCAACTTTCTTGCCAATGCTTACATCATTCAGTGTCCAGGAAGATTGTGTCTGTAGTGTTTCAACATCTGGGATAGTGTGTGTTAATAAATAACCTTCTTTCTTTTTTTTAAAGACTCAAAACATTTGCAGCTGGAAATATTTCACTGGGACACTGAAACTGAGGGTAAGAAAACATACACTTGTATAATAAAAATATACTGATCACTGGGCAGTTAAAAAAAGTATAAATTCTCACTGAGACAATACATAAATGACCTGGAATCCGAGGTTGTAGGGACAATATTGTGTGAGGTGGCTCTTTTACTCAATGGAATAAAAGGCCACTAATTCCTTGGAAATCAAGAAATTAATGCAATACAGGAGCAAAGATCTGGAAATATAGATACATAAATTGCTAATGGTAGTAATGCAGTATTCCTACTCTGCAAGTCATTACCTTTCAAAAAAAATGTAATTAACTGTGAAGCACTTTGAAATATCTAGTGGTCATCGAAAGAAGATTATTAAAATTCTTTCACAGGAAGTGAGTGAGAGGCTATGTAAGCATTTATTGCCATCCCTAATTGCCCTGCTGGTGGTGAATTGCTTTCTTGAATTGTTGTAGTCCATATGTTGCCAGTACACCCACAGTTCTGTCAGGCAGGGAGTTCCAGGATTTCAGCTCCATGATGGGGGAATAAGCAGACAATGTGCCTGCGGTTTGAGATGTAATCCACAGAGTGTGGTTTGCTGTTGAACATGGGGTCATCAGCCCTTTGTTACATTTGTAGTCGCAAGAGATCACAGTCCAGTCTGTTTTGCCTTGCCCCTTCCTCCTTTGAAGGGTTGTTGTTTGAAGTTCTCTTCACATAGTGTGACATTCATGTGTCTCTTTCTTCAGAAAACCGATTAATTTACATCTGTAGCCATTATTGGCTGTATCAGCCTTTTTAAAAAAAATACATTGGAATTCCAAGTTAAAAATGGCCCTAATACTTTGGAGTTCTGACCTGTGGTCATGACACTGCAAAGAATTGGCTAAAACTAATCTTGTCGAGGTTTCTAAAGTTTGTGTGTGGCTCAATATTAGTTGGATATGGAAAAGAAAAACTGCCAGTGAATCCAGAAGAAGGCACATAAATATTCAATAGCCAAAAGCTGACAGAATAATGGATTCAGAAGGAATATCTTTACAGAGTGGTGAAAATATGGAGGTCCGGAGGAGCAAGCAGCGAGCTGTAGTCACCAGGTAGCTGACTTCCATGCCTGGAGTTGGACGGATTTAAGGGGACTTATGGGAGAAAGGGATAGAGATACAAGTGCAGGATGGGAAGAGTTCATGAGTGTAGGAGGAAGCTTATGTGTGGTATAAACACTTGTTTTAGGATCCCTCCTACCTTCCCTTATCCTGTTACTTCTATATAGATCTTAAGATAGTTGCTTTTGTTCAGAATTGAATTTATTCCTCCATCAGAACAAGTTTGACGAATTGTATAATCAAAATACATCTGGGTCATGGAACTTTTGCATTACCTTTAAAATCCTACCCAACCAGTTTTATGATCTTTCTTATAATTACAACACAGTTTCATTTGACCTATTTGTATTGAAGTAAATTACTGATGTTGTCAAGGATCCAAGAAGATTTAATTAATCACTTTAGGCCTTATTTGCCCATGGAATTGTCTTATGCAAATATTAGTGAATGAGCACGCAACACATTCATATGGAATTCTTCCATCGACTATTTAAATGGCTGAATTTAGCTATTTGAATGCATCAGAAAAATGCCTCTTTTGAAATAATGGACAAGGAAATTAATAGTCATGTCTGCATGCAGATCACCGTGTTGCTCCTTCTGACTCCATTTTAAAATCCTCCTCCTAGTTATGTTCAACTTTTTATCGATGCCTGCTCCCTAGGCTGCACCTATGGTAGCTCCAATTAAGGCAGCCCCATGTCCTAAAGTGGATGTTACACCTCCTATCCACATGGGCAAAGAGCTTATTCCAATCCAGTAAGCCAGGTAGTGAAAAATAGAACTGGAGTTAATCTTAACACATTTTATAAACTCCTACTTGCAGGATTGAAAATGCAGCTCCTCATTAATCCAAACAGTTTAAGTCTTATTTGTAGGAGTAATGTGAATACCCAGAAAATGTCCACCAACTTCAAGTGCATAACCACAATTATTATACAATTAACAGTGCCTAGCCCTGTATTAGGCAGCTTCCTGAGTGTCTTCTTGGCCTTGGATATTTCACAGACAGATTTAGTACAGCAAAACTCATGTCTGCCGCCATTTTCTATCTACTTAACAACGGTGACCAATTTGCATAAAACTGTGCCCCACTGGGCTATTAGCTTTGAACATATTGATTTTGTTTCTAACAGGTGACAAAATAAATCTGTTCATGTGTTATGGCAGGCAACTTGTTCCCAGCAAAGTCATGCGTGGCAAATATTTCTAATTATAACAGTGGAATGTGTCTATTATGTATTCAGCCAAGCCTTCAGGATGCTGGTGGCATAACGACATTCCACACAACTCCCCAAAGAACAAATCTTCCTGACAAACGTGCAATACAACTTGAAGCAGGTTATCATTGTATATAAAGGACATGCAGACTTGTTGATCCCAACCAGATTGTGGCAAACTTTGATTCAGAAGGGTTCCAGCTGACTGTCTGCAAAAACAAAAGCCGAAATGAAATCAGTGAAGAAAACTGAGTTCTCCAGTAGCAGTGGAAGCGACTCCCAGATTAGCAGAATGGGAATAGGAAGTCCTGTGAGCAAGAGCACAGTCACAACCCTGAAAAAGAGTAGTACTGAGCATATTGTTTCTCCAGTTTACAGAAGCACCATCACCTCCACTGCTTTCAAGCAGGAGGTGGATCCTCTCTTGCAGGTGATTCGACGAGAAGAGAGGGAGCAGATCAAGTCACTCAATGACCGGTTCGCATGCTTTATTAACAAGGTAACTGAATAAAATAATTTCTGTCAGTGCTGCATAAAAGATGTTTTGGACTTCTTCCCCGCATTAGAAGAAAGATTGATGGGAAATGTCTGTCATTTTGTTTACCTGTTTTTGAATTTGATAAATGCATAGAATGGCCTTCTGCTTGTTGATTTTATGTTGGATGCTGCGTGTTCTCTTTACCCTACCTCCATTTTTGAACTCTTGCAGGTCCGTAACCTTGAGCAACAAAATAAAATGTTGGAGACCAAATGGTCCCTCTTGCAACATCAGGGAGATTACAGTTCCAACTCTGAGGAGCTGTACAAAGCATACGTCAATGCCCTCATGCGACAGCTGGAAAGTTTTAAACAGGACAAGATACGCCTAGATAGCGAACTGCAGCAAATGCATAGCACAGTGAACGGGCTCAAAGTCCAGTATGTATCAAATAACTTCTGTTGCTTTTAAGTTCTTATTAAAAAGCTGATGTAAGCACCAGAGTCAAAAGAAGTTTTCAGAAGTTCGTCATCTGGCCCATTTTGTCACGCAATCCCTTTCTCTATCTCGTTCTTCGCCGCTCTAAATCTCCCTCTCAATGACTTTTTTCCCCACTCCTCCAGTAACTTGTTTTTCCAAGCCCAGTGGTCGGTGAGGCCAACTACATTGACTCACCTGAGGTCTGTAAAGGCAAAGAAGTGGGCATGGGAACTCTCGAAGTCACTCTGATGGGCACAGCTCAATTACTTCACCAAAGTCTGCTCCTGCTGAACTGCAGGTATAACTTTGTTGGCATCGAACTGAAGGGACATTGGCTTAACTGGTTTTGTTGAGGGGGTGTTGGAGCACTTCTAATGCAGGGCTCCAGCTATAGGTCTAACAGAGTACCTGCACTTTCACTTTAAAAATACCAAAAATAATATTAAATTTTGGCTTGCTCCACTTCATCAAACAATTGTTCCAGTTGAGGAATATTTCCAGGAAAATAATTGGTCAATATAAAATTTGAACTTTTCTTCTATGTTAGATATTTATTGTACAGGCAACTCCACTGTTTAATTTGCCTACTGCTTCAACAAAAAAAAACTTTCAACATGCGCACCTCCTTCTCTCGTTGTTTCCTAGAACAGAATCAATTAAGTACATGTTGTGATTTTTGCCCTGCCTTGTTTAGTTTAAATACTAGGCTTAACTGCCTTAGTTTTTTTTTAACTGTGTGGAATA
Source organism: Ginglymostoma cirratum (assembly GCA_024137785.1). Taxonomy (NCBI): domain Eukaryota; kingdom Metazoa; phylum Chordata; class Chondrichthyes; order Orectolobiformes; family Ginglymostomatidae; genus Ginglymostoma; species Ginglymostoma cirratum. The sequence continues at coordinate 4,776,784 of JAHRHZ010000089.1, forward strand.
CTCATTTTTACGCAGTCAAATTTGAATAAGAACTGTGCTAATGGTGGGTCAGAAACATGGAAACATTCCCAAGGGAGCTGTTGTACAAGGTCGTATAACAATTGTAAAAACAGACTCAACTACTTTAATTTCTCCCTTGTTTAGCACGCGCAGGGAGTGACAAACATTGTAACTATTTCCTGGCTTAAAGGTAAACCCTTTCAGCTGCTCCCAATTGCAGCAATTTCTCGATGTGGAGGTGCCATGCTGAGAGAGTGCTGCAATGTTAGAGGTGCTGATTTAAGACATTAAACCAAATGCCCATTTACCCTCTAAAATGGATTAAAAGATCCCCAAATACCATTAACGCTCAGTAGGAAGCATCATTTAAAGCTACAAATATCAAGGAAAGGTAAAATAGGGAATATTATTTTAAAATTGGGTGAATAGGACAAGAGGGCATAATTTCAATATAGTAAAAGATAAATTTAGAGCCAACAACAAGAAATTCTGTTCACAAAGTGGTCAGTATATGAATGTAACTCCAGAGACTGCATCATGAACTTACAATCACAACCAGTATGCTGATAGCTCAGGACATGGCTAATTATTGGCAAACAAAACCCTTATTTTTCCTGTCTGAAGAGATCCGTTTCCCTAAATTTTCTGAGGGAAGCATCCCCACCATTGTGTGGTGGCACAGAATGTCTATCCACACAAGAAGATGTACCTTTTAGACATTAAAACAAAGGAAGATTTGCAACACAGAAGGAGACCAATCAGCACTGGTGGTCTGTATATTCCAGTATCAATGCCACTGGGTGGATACTGGGCACCTCCCATACTGTCTGACCAAATGAGTTGCCTGCAGTTCACCATCTCCTACTCTAAATTATTCTTTACCAAACTAAAATCCATTCTTTCCAAAACAAAATAGAGAGCTCTTTCCTTCCCTAAGTCTTCCAACCTAATCCAACTGCAAATTTTTAAAATGAAAGGTTCATATCATCTGACTACTGCATCCTTAAATATCTTTGTTTCTGTCTTAGAATGCTCAAACTTGCTGGTTTTCTGACACAAGTGATTAAAGAATTATTTCTCCACTCTGGATATAGTCATACTATGTGTAATGTTCACACATTTTAAGATAATTAATGTTACTTTTTCTAAAAAGATATGAAGACGAACTGAATAATCGTGCAGGAATGGAAAATGATTTTGTTACCTTGAAGAAGGTATGTTTTAATGGCATTTTGTTATTGAATAATCGTTCTTTACACTGCCATAATGGCATTAAATATAAACTGTCTGTTATATTTTAGAGCGTTGATGATTCATATCTGACGAAACATCAACTTGGTGATAAACTGGATGGACTTGTTAGCGAACTTGACTTCCTGAGACAGGTCTATGATGAGGTAAATGATAGTAGAATACTTTGCTGGCATAATATAACAGAATGGTATTAAATTGTAGACAGAAACTGTGTGGGCCTTCTGAAGATAGGGTAGTCCCTCCCCATTAAAACAATAAAAATGTTCTTTTTGAAAAATCCTTCAACTTTTCTTTCTTATCAGCTGTACCATCCAGGGCTTGAGATGATTTTAAACATACTAAATTGATTAAATCTTTCCTGTAGAATTATTTTTTGTGGCTTTGAATACCTTGATTAATGGACTTTACTCTGAGGTCTCAACCTCTTTCAGAAACGTGGGCTGAGATGTTTTGCCCAGACCCATCCTATTTATGCCTGAAGTATGTATTTTACCACAGAATGAAATGCAAGGTAGAATAGTTTGATTTTTCAGTGCAAGAGTTGAAAGGTTTTTTGTGTTTTGAGGCATTTATGACATTATTTTACAAAATGATTTAAAAACCAACTGAGAGATGATGTTTAGATAGTTTTCCTGTGAAACTTTACCTTTCAAAAAAAAAATCAACCTACCAGAAAGATGACCAAAGAAGACTGACAAGGCAGGGTCATTTGAATTTTACTTTCTTTTACCTGAGAATCTGAAAATATATTGTTTGTGGAAAGATTTATTGATCCAGCTACAGTTCATGCAATCATTTATTCAGTTCCCTTAAAAAAATTAAACATAATTTCATTGTCTCAGGCAAGCACCCTAGCTGTTCCTTTCCAAATTATTTTACTGGGGCTGGGAATTGTTCCTAACATTCTACCCCCTATCTTTCTCCAAGACAGTGTTTGCCTGCGCGAAATGACACTGGAATTGGGAGTGGACATTTGAGGTGATATCGGCTCAATTTAATGATGCGGCTTAAACCTGAGACTACATACTTAGACACATATTTGCTCTGATTACAGAGTACTGTATTTTAAGTTGCTTCTTGCATTTGATTTCTTCATTCCTAATCAATGTACTTTCCTTTCAACAATAAATAAGGAACTCCATGAACTGCAAGCCCAAGTTAAGGATGTTGCTGTCACTGTTGAACTTGATGATAACCGTGATCTGGACCTGAATGAGCTTGTCAATAACATGAAAGAACAGTATGAGATTTTGGCAATCAAGGGTCGTGATGAAGCTCAGGCTGCATATAAAACCAAGGTAAAAAAACTAATTGAGGTAAAATCTTGACCTTTCATCTCTGGCACCTGAGTACAAAGCTCCTCAGACTCCTCAGGAGAAAGCCACCCCTGTGGTTTATTAGGACTTTTGGTGACAAATTGGCATTTGCATTCAAAAAATTAGGAAGTGACAAAGTGCCAAATTGATCCAGTCAGCACACTGTTCTTCTGAGTTTGAGGTTAATAGGCATTGTTGGGATGGGATAAAGGGACCTTTTCCACTCTCCATTTTACTACACAACCCATAATCCTAGATTCTACCAGACCGTGGTAGTGCTGATAATCTGATGGTAATCTCTTGTCGCAATGGGTCTGGGTCCCTAAGAATTTGGATTATGGGTCCTTGAAAGTTTAAACTTTCAATGTGCCCAAAGTACCCAAAGCATCATGTTCGGATGCTGAACAGGAGGTGTTCTTTCTATTAAATTAGACAACCACTCCATGCCAAAAGCTGGAGTGTCTGAGCTGAATTGTGGTCCATTTGGTTGAGGTTGTAGAAGAGGAAGCCAGATGAAGAAACGCTCTCAAACATTATCTCAGAGATAGTAGGAACTACAGATGCTGGAGAATCTGAGATAACAAGGTGTAGAGCTGGATGAACACAGCAGGCCAAGCAGCATCAGAGGAGCAGGAAAGCTGACGTTTTGGGCCTAGACCCTTCTTCAGAAATGGGGGAGGGGAAGAGGGATTGGAAATAAATAGGGAGAGGCGGATAGAAGATGGGTAGAGGAGAAGATAGGTGGAGAGGAGACCGACAAGTCAAAGAGGCAGGGATGGAGCCAGTAAAGGTGAGTGTAGGTGGGGAGGTAGGGAGGAGATAGGTCAGTCCAGGGAGGACGGACAGATCAAGGGGGCAGGATGAGGTTAGTAGTTAGGAGATGGGGGTGGGGCTTGAGGTGGGAGGAGGGGATAGGCGGGAGGAAGGACAGGTTAGGGAGGCGGTGACAAGCTGGGCTGGTTTTGGGATGCGGTAAGGGGAGGGGAGATTTTGAAGCTTGTGAAGTCCACATTGATACCTTTGGGCTGCAAGGTTCCCAAGCGGAATATGAGTTGCTGTTCCTGCAACCTTCGGGTGATATCGTTGTGGCACTGCAGGCGGCCCAGGATGGACATGTCATCTGCGGAATGGGAGGGGGAGTTGAAATGGTTCCTGACTGGGAGGTGCAGTTGTTTAGTGCGAACCGAGCGTAGGTGTTCTGCAAAGCTGTCCCCTTCTATTCCCTCCTCCTACCTCCAGCCCCACCCCCATCTCCGACTTACTAACATCATCCCGCCCCCTTGACCTGTCCGTCCTCCCTGGACTGACCTATCTCCTCCCTACCTCCCCACCTACACTCACTTCTACTGGCTCCATCCCCGCCTTTTTGACCGGTCTGTCTCCTCTCCACCTATCTTCTCCTCTATCCATCTTCTATCCGCCTCCCCCTCTCTCCCTATTTATTTCAGATCCCCCTTCCCCTCCCCCATTTCTGAAGAAGGGTCTAGACCCGAAACGTCAGCCTTCCTGCTCCTCTGATGCTGCTTGGCCTACTGTGTTCATCCAGCTCTACACCTTGTTATCTCAAACATCATCTGTTTGTTGCTCTTCTTGGAAACTGTGTCACTGCATTCAAGAGTCACTGTTTATGCTCCCCTAGTCCTCAATGCTAGAAAGTATCCTGGCACACAGTTGGGCAATCACTTCCTGGTGGTTTCTGGCAAACTGGCCCTCCCACTCCCAGCAATGGGAGAATTATGCAACTTAGTTGGTTTTAGGTTTTTCCGATGGGGTTAGCTCATTTATGCATTGACACATGCAGCACCTATATCAGCAATGAGGCCATGCTGACTTCCATATCTGGACCCTCACGAAATTAGCTTTAGTAAATTTTTAACTTTATCTCTTCAAAGAAATTCTTTGGACTGAATCTTATAGGGACCTGAAAGACTTAGGCTATTGCAAGAAATGTGGCAGCATCACCCAAGAAGTCCAATGATGCCTACCTTAATATCAGGAGCAACTTGCTGCATCTTGTAAGCATGTTACGGGCATAGAGTTCCTTGTTACGGGGGAATTATTGCTTGTTAATGACTCTATTAACTGCACATATTGCCTCATTAATAAACAAGTTCCTATCTTGCCACTGGCTGCGAGCAAACTAGATGCTGAGAATTCTCAACGCGGAAGTCAGAGCAGGTTCCTGGCGACTTTGGCTTGCTGCTTGTTGCAAATCATTTTCATGTAGGACTCCAAAGACCAACACCTCAAGGGCATACTGAATGGGCAACCAGCCACAAGCACCCCGCATCCATGGGCAGTGTCATCCAATACGTGCCAGGCCTCAAGACACATCTCTGATCCACTTAGAGAACTCTGCACTTAATGCTGAGGGAAAAACAACAACTATCATTGTAATGTAAATTTGGGGCGGCACGGTGGCTCAGTGGTTAGCACTGCTGCCTCACAGCGCCAGGGACCCAGGTTCAATTCCAGCCTTGGGCGCCTGTCTGTGTGGAGTTTGCACAATCTCCCTGTGTCTGCATGGGTTTCCTCTGGGTGCTCCAGTTTCCTCCCACAGTCCAAAGATGTGCAGGTTAGGTGGATTGGCCATGCTGAATTGCCCGTAGTGTTCAGGGAGGTGTAGGTTAGGCGGGTTGTGGGGTGGGTCTGGGTGGGATGCACTGAAGTTCAGTGTGAACTTGTTGGGCCAAAGGGCCTGTTTCCACACTGTAGGGATTGTATGAAAAGTGCTGTAACAAGTGCACTTTATGCACAGGGGCTTACACCCAGCTCATGGACTGGAGCAAGCTGCATCTCCAGCTGCTTTCTTGCTCTCAGAGCACTCACTCACCCTGGGCCTGGCTTGATGATCACAGCACCCCTGCTTTCCTTGCATTTTGCCCTTTTCTCCCTCAACCAGAAATACCAAGTAAACCATACTTCTGCCTTGACTTTCCATTTAGCACACGCACAAAACCAAGAAGCCAATCATGGTTGACAGCAGTCCTCGGTCAAGTGGGATGAGTAACCGCAAGTGCAGGAAGATGTGTGTGGGCAATAGTGAGAGTGATAAAACATGAGGCTGGGTGGGACGTGGGTACAGGAGCAGAGAGAGAGTGAGTGTGAGGTATTGGAGAGAAGCTGGTGGCACTTACGCTGGCAGAGTGGGGAAGGTCATTGAGCTTCTTCCTACAATGCTGGGCATTCCTCCAGATGCTGAAACTACACTGACCGAGGCAGCAACTTCTGACCACGCTGGCATGGTCTGGTGTTGTGGTTGCCTCTGCTAGTTCTACAGGAAGAGCCTCTGCACCGACCTGTCCAGTACAGTATTCAGATTCCTTCCCGGAAAGCAGGCCACCAACTTTCCCTTCCCTACCATATTCCAGGCAAATGTCAGGAACAGTGCAGGGCAGCTCCAGACTCAGCGCTTGTCTGGGTGCACAGCAGCCTTTTAAAGGTGATGGCCAGGGGTGACCATCAATTCTAGGATATCCTGGTGGTGACAAGTTTTTCTGGGATCAGCCTGTGGTAAGATGGAGCAACTATTGGAAGTGAACGGGCAGAGTTAATGAGGTGAGTTGGTAACATATGATGAGAGACATCACTCGACCTTGCAGTGAGAAACCCTAAAGAAACTGACACTTTGCCCAAAAAAGTGTGATTCGACCCAATGTGTTTATTCACTGCCCTGGGGTAGTAGAGATTGTGATAGAATAAGTAGCATTTGGTGTCTTCCTTATTTATGCATCTTCAACATAACAGGGTAGATGCAGAGAAGTTGTTTCCCCGTATGGAAGCGTCTAGGATCAGAGGTGATTTAAGACAAATGAGGAGGAATTTTGTCTTTTAGAGGGTATTGAATCGGTGGCATTCTTTACCTCAGCGGGCTATTGAGGTTGGGTCATTGCCTATCTCAGTGTTGAATATACTCAAACAGATTTTTAATCAGTAAAGAAACCAAGGGTTGTGGAAAAAAAAGGGCAGGGAAGTGAATTTGAGGGTTATCATATCAGTGATAGTCTAATTGAATGGCAAATCAGACTTGCTAGACTGAAATGGCCTACTTCTGCTCCTACATCTTATGCTCTTGTGCGTAAGGTCAACATCTAATGTCTATCCATAATTGCCCATGAAAAGATGGTGGGGAGCCACCTTCTTGAACTGCTGCAGTTCCATCTGGTATATGTACACCCACTGTGATGTTAGGAATGGAGTTCCAAGATTTAGACCCAATAACAGTGAATGAACAGCTGGTACTTATGCAAGTTAAGATGGTGTGTGGCTTGGAGGGGAATTGTTGTCGTTTCCCCCACACCTGCTGCCCTTCTAGGTGATAGAAGATGCAGGTTTGGAAGGTGCTATAAAATTTGGGCTTGTTAGAAGTAGCAAAACTGATGGGCTGGACAGTCTTTCTAATTCCCTGTTGCCTTCTCTTATGTTTTTAATATTTCTTTCATTTCAGTTCAATCAACTGGCTCAGTCTACTGGAAAATATGATGATGATCTGCGCCTCATCAAAAATGACATCACAGAAACAACCAGGCGAATCACAAAACTTACCTCTGAAATCGATGCCCTTAAGGGTCAGGTAATCATGTCCATATCAATTCATATTAACACTTTGTTGCTCCTTTTCTAATTGTTTTCCTTTAATTTCCAGAAGGCCTTACCCCCTTTCTGATGGCACAGCCTGTAGCCACTCTCTAGCACTTTGGCCAGTTATTTGTTATCTTCGCTGATTGCACTGGAAACTTATTCAACTAAAGATTGTTGCCAAAGCCAATTCTGTCCACACATGCACTTTTCCAATGCCAGTCATTATATCAGAGTGGAATCTCAGCTGATTCTCTCCCTGTCTACTACAGTAAATTTGAAGCAATTGCAGGAGCCTGAGAAATGAATCCTAGCAATTCTGCCTCGCCTCGCCTCCCTGTTAGTAATTTGGAGTGAATTTTTGTGGGGGTTGGAGGACACCTGAAGTTCCACTTGTCCCATGAAAGTCTGGCACATATAACAAAGCAAATGGGACCAGAGGAGTAGCAGCATACAACTTATTTGCCACTGCTCTTTCCTCTGTCCTTTTGCATCATAGGGCAGAAATGTGAGGATATAATGGAATACTTTTATGCCCTCTACTTTTTCAGCCTCTTCTGCTGCCTCTCTTAAACAAAACAATTGCTCTGTGGTGATGCCATTTTTTGCTCTCGCTTCTCTCGCTCTCTGCACCTCCTCCTCAAACCCTGGCCCACTCAGCAATGAACACCAGGGTGCTCTAGTGTGCCAAAAGCAAAAGAGCACAGAATCCAGAAATCTGAAATATAAACAGAAAAAGCTGAAAACATGCTGCAGGGTGTCAAGTAGCATGCGGGGTGGTGGGGTGGGGGTTGGTGTTGGAGAGAAACAGTCAATGGAGTGGCATTTTGTCTTAATTGGAAAATATTAGGATATGTGGATATTTCTACAATATTAATCTTGCATGCTTACTGGTCAGGATAATTGGAGAGCAGGGCGCTGAGTGGAGTGAGAGTGGAGAGCTTACCTGAGGCATTAGTGGCACCACACGTGCACATATGGGTACAGTCAGTGCAAGCTTCTGGTTCCAGACGCATAGTCATAATGTCAGCAGTGCTGGCTTTCTATGCCAGTGCAGTGGCAAGAGATGCCCAATTGATATCAAGTAACTCAGCACTCGGACCAGGAATCAGATTTTGAACATTGAACCATGCAGACCATAAATGTTATAATATGGTCCATTCACCCACACTGCATTTAGTGATATTGGGACTGGGGGGAGATGTGGCTTTTTTTTTAAAGCAGTAAAAGGTTATTAAGATGATTCACTTCTGAATTTTTCTGTTTAAAAAAATTAAACTATTTAAGAGCAACTATTGTGCATTTAAGATGTCGTTTTCTTTGCTAACATTTCACTTTTCAAATAAACATGCATTTAGCGGTCTGGGTTGGAAGCAGCAATTGCTGAAGCAGAGGAACGTGGAGAAATAAATGTGAGAAACACAAGGGCGAGGATTACTGAACTAGAGAATGAGATATTCAAAGCTAAACAGGAAGTAGCTCGGAAATTACGGGAATATCAAGAGCTAATGAACGTCAAGATTGCCCTAGATATTGAAATTGCCACCTACAGGAAAATGCTGGAGGGAGAGGAGATCAGGTACAGAACATTCTGGGATAACTCTTTTTATTTGTTCATGGTGTGTGAGCTTGCCTGATAGACAATCTTCATTAGGATTAATCTTAAAAAAAAATTTCCCTGCAGGAAAACTTTGTATAGGCAAATTGTAAATGTCTTTATAAAGTACATGCTTATTGTTTAGTTGCAAATGACAGGAATGCATTTTATAGCATATCAGTTTTTAAAATCTATCTTATCCCTTCAAGAAATCATTACATTTTTCATATGATATCAGGTTTAGTGGGCAAACTCAGATCTCCAAAAATGACGTGACTAATGTACACTCCAGAACTACCTAATGCATCCCCCTCCTCTTTTTTTCTTTCTTTTCGATCTTATTTTACCCAAGTTATATGAATTTTAGATATTTCCTGTAAAGTGAAACCTAGGTGAGTGTAAAGCTATTAGAGGATCCAGACTCAGAGGATAGCAACGCTGATACTTCTTCAGCTTCTCCCTAAATAGCTTGCTTGAGTTGCATCACATCCAGCAGAAAAGGAGCAAAGGCCTCTGAAGGTAAAGAGATGCAGAACATTGATGTCATTCTGAAATAGTACACAGGCTCTGTCCTTATCATTCAAGCAAAGCAGCTCATTTAGCAAGCTTCCTTATGTTAAGCAGTGACTGTTCAAGCAGTCACTAAGATAAGAGGCTGATTGCAGGCAAAAGTTAGTTTGGGCCATACTGTCACCTGCCTTGCTTACCTACTTTTGACCCAAAAGACTGTGGATGTTCAATCCTTGAGTAAAATTTCAGATCGAGAGTGATAGTGTCCAAAAATCTAAGGCAATAAAAGGATATAGGGAGAGGGGAGATGAGCTAGATCAGCCACTATCATATTGAATAGCAGAATAGGCTTGAGGAGCCTACTCCTGCCCCTATACTTGTGTTCTTACAATCTTAGTCTCTACCAGTGAATTAGGATCAAAGGAATGGTTAAATTGGCAGATAAACCCAGTCAAACTCCAGGCATGTCACTTAAATTTCATTAGCTGAGGCAATGATACAAACATTCTGTTTAAAGAAGAGTATGAAATATTGAATAAAATAAGCATAATGAGAAGGGAAGTACTGGAGGATCTGACCTCCTTGAAGATGGATGAATCATCAGGGCCAGATGAATTGTATCCTTCGCTGCTAAAGGAAACCAGAATGGAAGGAGCAGATCCTCTGAGGATCATTTTCCAGTCCTAACTGAAAGCAGGTGATGTAGCTGAGAGTTGGAGGTCTGTGAGCGATGTACCATTATTCAGAAACGGTATGAGGGATAGACCAAGTAATTATAGGCCTGTCAGTCTGACCTGAGTGGTGAGCAAATTACTGGAATCAATATCAAAAGATAGCATTAACTGTTACTTGGAAAGACCCAGATTGATCAGGGATCGTCAGCATGAATTTAAGGGAAGGTATGCCTTACTAGCTTTAATTTTTTTTGAGGAAGTAACAAGGGGTATTGCAGAGGGTACAACATGGGATATAGGGAATATGGTGAGTTGATCCAAATTGGCTTAGTGACAGGAAATGAAGTGTAATGATCGATCGATAACTTTTGCGAATGGAAAGCAGTTTCCAGTGGTTTTCTACAGGGTTCAGTATTGGGTCTGTTGTTGTTTTGTCTTCTATATTGATGTTTTAAAATTGATTGGGAAATTTGCAGACAAAGCAAATATTGGCCAGGTAGTTGTTTAATGATAAGGATGGCTGAAGGTAGATATTAATGTCTTGGTTGAATGGGAGAAAAGTAGCAAATGGAATTCAACCTGAAGAAGTGTGAAGCAATATATTTAGGGAGGGAAAACAAAGCAAGAGAATAGAAAATAAACGAGACGGTTTTGAGGGGGGGTAGAGGAAGTGAGCGTCCTTGGTGTGCGTGTTCACATTTCTGAAGGCGACATGGTAGGTGGATAAGGTGGTAAAGAAGGTATACGGGATGCTTTCTTTCATTTGGATGAGGTTTTGAATACAAAAATGGGGATGAAATACTGGTACTATCTAAGACGCTGGTTAGACCACAGCTGGAGTTTTATGTATATTTCTGGACACCAGATTATAGGAAAGATATAATTGCTGAAGAGGAGATTTACAAGAATGTTGCCAGGGTGTGAAAATTACAATTATGAGGAAAGATTGGATAGGTGAGGGTTATTTTCTTTAGAACAGAGGAGGCTGATAGCTGGTTTTGATTGAGGTGTACAAAATAATGAGGAGCTTGGATAGAGAGGACAAAGAAGACCTGTTTTCCCTGAGTGGAGAGATCAATTACCAGGGTCACAGATTTAAGATGATTGGTAAGGGATTCGAGGCAGCATGAGGAAAAACCTGTTCACACAGAGGGTAATATGTCCGGAATTAGCTGCCCAGTTAGTTGAGGTGGAAACTCTCCACTCATTTTTAAACAAACCAGGATATGCCCCTGAAGCACTGGAATCTGCAAAGTTACAGACCAAGTACTAGACAGTGGGATTAGAATGGGCAGCTACTTCATTCAACCAGCACAGATGACGTGCTGAATAGTTCATTTCTGTGCTGTAATGTTTCAATAGCTTCGTGTATCTCTACAAGCGGGATATTTTCAGGGACCATTATCTTTTACAGGAGTAATGCCATGTCATTGCATCATTTTGCAAGACAGAAATGTATTGAGCCCATGTGTTTAATTTTAAAAAATCAGTTTAATGGCAGTCAGGAGGTTTTTATCTAACAAAAATATTGTTTGATTAGATAGCTCCTTTCACTGTTTGATATTTTTCTTGCTCTATTTATTTATTTGTGATAAACATTAACTTGCAGGATTGGTCAGCAGCAGAAGGCAATTGTTCATGTTAACACCACACCAGTAGCTGGTAAGTTGTTCTACCACGTTTTAGAATTCAGCTCTCTGATTAAGTTATGTCAAGCCTGGTAATGTTCACAGGGTGACCAACCGTTCCATATTTTAAGGGGTTGTCGTGCATTTTGATAATGGGACCTGGGAGGAAGTCGGATGATGGGAAGAGATTGGGAAATGCTGGTGACCAGAAGAGAGCGGCCTGGTAGAGATTGCTGGGTTCTGTGATCGTGGGCTGCAGGGGGCATTGGGTGACCATAAGACCAAAGGCGCGAGGAGACACCCAGGCTCAGTTCCCCACAGACAATCCTAGAACAAGGGATAAAAAGGTATCCCTTAAGGAACAGAGAACACCCTAGCTAGAGAGTCTGTGTGGGCAGAGGAAACATTCAAAGGCTAGCAAAATTTTGGTTGTCCTAAGCATTCCTTGATGACTGGCATTGGGAGAGGTGGGTTGGCATTGCCAAGAGTCTGTGAATAGCTCACAGTTTTCAGCTTCAAGTGTCAGAGCAGGTAAACAAAGTAAAAGGTGTTCATGTACAATAGACAAAACTGAAGCTGTACCTTCATAACAGTGAAGCAATAATTTTTACTTTTCTGCCGAAATGATAGATTTCTACACGTAAAATCCTTGTTTTTTCTTTATTTCCTTTTGACCATGCAGGTTCTACTCACTCATATTCCAGAAGTTACTCCAATGAACAGTATGAAGGAATCCTGAATGCAGGCATTGCTCAGGATGCCTCTAGAAGCTCAAGCATGAAGAAAGCTGTGATGGTCAAGACTATTCAGTCAAGTAGCAGAAATATGCTCTAAAAGAAGTCTGACAGAACTGCAGGGAAAAAAAAGGCTGGTTCTCTGCCTTATTGCCTCTCAATTTAATTTCTATTTTGCATCAAATGGGCAGCAAAAAGTCTTTCTGCTATCAGTCTGGCCAACTCATTCTGTCTCTCTCTGTTTTAATTACTGTGAGCTACTTCTATGCTCAGAACCTTCATATTTAATTCTGAGTGAATAATTGAAACCCTCTAATTTCCTTCCTTCTCCAGCATCATGATGTATTGTATGTCATCAAAGTAATAATGGCCATGCCACAGCTAGGTAAGAATCGTGTATTAGAAAAATACTGCTTTCAAAATAACGTGAGCATAGAATTGTCTGCACAAGACCTCAAGAACTGAGAGTCTCCAGTTAACTCCAGCATGAAAGGAAAATGAGAAGCATGATGAAAGCATTGACTTCAGTCCAACATGGATGTGAATCTTTATTGAGGGGAAGCTCTCTTGTGTCAGTCATATTCGTTCTTGCCAGCTGATCATGGTTTACGGGTAACACTGCGGTTTTGTGTTGTGATGTTTACCGTTGCATAAAGTTGCTGCAATGTGCAGAAGTAAAATGTGCTCTCCACACTTTGTCTATTGCTATGATTATACCACTGATATTGCATTCTATTCTTGACATCTCTATTAAACTCGATAAGTAGCTTCACCCCAGTCGTGACTCTGCCATTCACTGACTAGCAATTGCATGCAAGTAAGGGCATTGCTGAAAAGAGAGAGGCATGTTGTTGAAGCTTCTCATCTTGCACTCATCAGGACAAACACAGACGGTTGATGTAAATTGCTGTGATATAAATTCCTATGATTGTTTGAACATAGGTGTTCTTGTGATTGTCCTAATGAGTGCAAGTCAAAGAGTTCAGTCTCTCTTTCAGCAAGATTCAACTTAGTGGGAAGGAATGGCGAAACATAAAAGTTGACTTCCCTCCTAAGCTCACTGTAGCTAGGGTCTGGTTAGTGTCATCACATTTACATGTTCTCAACATGAAGGGTATGGGCACAGCTTTGGCATGTTCCAGCTGAAATCTGATGGCCTCACTCATCCCTTGATCTGCCTTCTTCCAAGACATTCTAGTTAATGATACTAGCCTGGACACCTTGGACCCATTTTTGCCAAATGAACCTGCCCACTAGGTTCTTCTCAGTACCCAGGCTTCTGGACAAAAGTGAGGCAGGAGCAATGAGGTGAAGATGCAGCTACTAATGCTAAAACTTGCTTCAGCATAGGCATGTTAAAGGCAGATAGTAGTTACACCCACTTTATGCCCAACTGACATGAGCTTCTCTAACCAGAGACTATCTTTGTTTTTGTTCTGAATTCTCTGTCTCAGAGGTGCCTTCGAGTGAGAAGGACATGTGTCACAGAGTCTCTGATTAGATTACTTGCCAACCAGTCAGCACTGTCTTCTCCTACATTATAAATATCAGTTTTCCCTTAAATTACATTTCTTGTAAATTGTTCTGATGAATGCAAGGCAAAAGAATTTCAACAAATGTGTCTTTTTGCAGCAAAACTCAAGTTCAGAGCTACCAATTGAATATTTGAGGAAAAAATATCACATGGTGGTATACATGAAGGTTGTAATTGTTCCCATTATACCAAGTTGAATTAAAAAGTGACTTAATAAATGGAGATGTAGTCAGAATAGTGCAACAAATCCTGATATAAGCAATTGATTTTATCTTAGGCAATGATCCGCATGTGAGGCGGGAGAAGCAATTAGTTGAAGTAAAAGAAACTGTGATGCTATAAGAGTAAAATCCTGGATTGTTTCCTAATTGTATAGTGACTAGATATCAGGCTCATAGAATGGCAGGGTAATATCAAACAACCTAGTCAGAAATTGCATCAGAACCAATACCCGAGTGTTATTATTTAAAGAACAAAATGCTACTGACACAATAGCAACCACCTTAAATACCAGACAATGAAGAAAAGGCAATAGCGCATCAGGTGGTGATACCGTTTTGAGTATCATATCATTGTTTTTTGAGTGGGTCATGAAATTTCAATACAGGCTAAAATGCTAAAACGTTTTTATTGATCAGGATTACATGAAGATGTGGTGCAATTTTGCCAGCCATGCCATTCATTCCCAACCATCAGTTCAACCTGCACCCTTTAATACCAGCTTTTGAAGAACTGTTTGGTAGAGTCTTAATAGATTGTGCAGGAACCCAACCTAAAACTTGGAGGGGGGCTCAGTAACTTTCAATAGCTATACATGTTTTACCAAGATTTCTTGTGTACAAGTGGTGCGAAAGTTAGCCCAATTGTGTACAAGATTTGGATTACTCAAAGAAGTAAGCCTCTGATATCCTTTCACAACCTCCTTCAAGGATCTAAACTTTACTAGTTTTCAACTTTCAACCCATAAGACTTTTTAAAATCTCTCATTTAAAGTTTATCTCCTGCAGTAGCCTTCAACATCTTTCTAAGACTCCCAGTGTAGTGATTATAACAAGGTCAGCCAGGTGGACCTTATAGAATATGAGTTATTTTTTCTTTATTCATTCATGGGATGAGGACATTGTTAGCTAGGCAGCATTTATTGCCCATCTACTAATTGCCCTGAGGGCAGTTAAGACTCAACCATATTGCTGTGGGTCTGGAGTCACATGTAGGCCAGACCAGGTAAGGATGGCAGTTTCCTTCCCTAATGGACATTAGTGAATCAGATGGGCTTTTCCAACAATCGACAATGGGTCATCATTAGATTCTTAATTCCAGATATTTATTGAATTCAAATTCCATCATGTGCCATGGTGGGATTTGAACCTGGGTCCTCAGAATGTTTTCACGGTCTCTGGATTAACAGTTCAAGCAATAATACCACTGGGCCATCACTTTCCCTGATTGGGGATGTTAACCTGGTCCAATCAGGGAGCCCTGGCTGACAGATATAGACAGGAGTGCCACAAGAATTGGCACAGAGGGCCATGGTAGTTGTCTGGTTCGGGGCTACCATGATTCAGCGCCTTAAAATGGTGGTGCTCAGTCCCGACATTGTGCACCAGTTGGAGGATGCTCAGGTATGTGATGGAATCCTATCTGCGCATACCTCTGTTGGACAGAATTTCACATTGGCCCCAGGATCCAGTGCCTCCCCAGGGAGACTGTGCCCCACAACCTGAGCCACCTCCAGAATTTTAATCTTGTGTCTTTTAAAGACATGAAATGGCAGGACCTGTACAGACTGTTGCTGCACACCATCCACCTCTTCTCCTTCATCTACCGCCTGGACATACCTTGCCATGCCCATTTGTCACCAGGTGGCGGGGATCCGCGGTAGAGGGCTCTCTACACAGGACTCCTCCCTCTTTCCCTTGAGGATTTGGGTAGGGAGGGTGTTGCACACAGCAGTCCCCTGTAACCACAGATTGCTGTGGTTCACAGACTCCTAACCCAGCTGTTTGTTTCACAGCGCTGTGGAGTCCATGGACCATGTATATGTTGGGTGTGGGTGCTTGCACTCCCTGTTCAGTTATCTTAAAGACCTTCTTTTGTGTTTTCCGTTGTACTTCAGCCCCACGCTCCTGATCATTGGACACCTGGTGCAGAGAGGAACAGGCAGGTCAGAGGATCTCCTTGTGGGTCTGCTCCTGGACCTGGCCAAGCTGGTCATTAATAGGTCCAGGCAGTGGGCCCTGGAGGGGGTCGTCTTAGCTGACTGCCTCCCTCTTCCATGACTACATCCACGCCCGGGTGTCCCTGGAGAAGGAGCACGAGGTGTGCACTGGCGGTCTCGATGCCTTTTGGGAGAGGTGGGCACCACGGAGTGTGGAGTGCTTTATTTCCCCTTCAAACTCAATTTTGATTTGATCCCTACCCTCCCCCTCACTTTTTCGTTCACATAGGTATTGCCCCCAGAGGGATTCTGCTTGCTACTGGTTCTTGGGTCACATGGGTGTGTTTCCTGGTGGTGGACTATTGATAAAGTTATTTACACACCTAGTGTTTTTACTGCGTCCCGCATCTTCTCATGCACACACTTTTAAAAAATAATATAAACAGGAGTGCTCCACACCTTGTTATGTCAGAGGTTCTGTTCACTCTGAAAGCTGGCTCTGAGGGAGCTGGATCAGTGCCAAGGACTTTCCACGTGTAAATAAAGGGTAACTTGTTGACAGGATACTGGCCTCTGGGGCGTTTCAGTGGCAATGAGAGAAAAGAACACTCCTGAAAAAATTCACTTGCAACAGGTATCTTTGAGTTGGGGTAAGCATTTATGGCATCATGCAGTTATTTGAGAATCTTGACTCATTTGATCCTGCCATTGAAGACTGGGCCCAGTATGTGGAAAGAATGCATTTTTTTTTCCGGGCAAATGAAAAGCAATAAGTAATTCTCCTGGCAGCTTGTGGACCTGCAGCTCTTTCAGTCATTAGGAACCTAAATTTCCCTGAGGAACCAGTTACTAAAGCCTTTCCAGAGTTGATGGGTTAAGCTAAGAAATATTATGAGTCTCAGCCTCCTCTAATTCTGAGATTCTATCTGTTTTACTTGACACTCTGAGAATGAGGGGAACCCATTTTGGTATGTTTGATGAGGTTAGGACGACTGGCAGAGACATGTGGCTATGGTTTAACCCTGAATGAGAAGCTGAGAGACTGTTTGGTATGTGGGATTGATGATGTAACCATGCAAAAGCACCTACTACCTGAAGCCCAATTGGACTTCAAACAGGCACTATAACTGGCTTTGTCATTAGAATATTTGTCAAGTGGAGCATATGAGTTGCAGGGTATCCCAATGGAAGTGGATGCTCTCACCAGTCCAGTTGAGCTTGGGGAACACCATTTGACTGAAGGCAATTGCAGAGCCTCACTCAGGACATATCCTGAACAGATGGACTCTAGGTCAGCTCACCGCAAAACCCCAAAACAAACCCAAGCCTTGGCCAAACAGTTAAAGTTTCCTTCAGGGTCTGGGCCGGCAAGCCATTGAAGTTGCTGCCAGTATGCAGACTCAACAACAAAAGAGTCCCACTAGGGCTGAATTGAGTGAGAGAACTCCTAGGCCGTTATCCAGGAGAGTGTATATCTTGGAAAGCCAACCGACATCTGGCTTGGAGCAGTTAAATTCCTTAGCAGCATCCAAATCATAACCATTCAAAAGAAAAATCTGGCTAAATGGCCTCCCGATTTGAGTGGAGGTCGATACCGGCACAGGTGTTTCAGTGAACACAGAACCAGTCCTTAACAAAATTCACTCTGGACTCCAACCCTTAAGTTTACGTAAGACCTCGGCCAGGCTGAGAACCTATACCAGGGAACCTTTACAGATTAAGCATACAACTTTGGTTCTGGTCTCTTATGAGAAGAAACTCTTTCAGTTAGCACCGATTGTGGTAAACACTCGAACCGAAGATTAATGGGGTGAAATTGGTTGAGAAAGATTCACCTAGATTGACTCAACATTTTTCAATTAAAAAATAGCTGCGGAGCGAAGTCCGAATTAAGTACCCAGAAGGTCTAGGGACTATCAAAGGAGTCAAGGCCTCCTTGCATGTTGGCCAGAAATCCGTAATGGTTTTAAATTTTCTGGACATACTTCTAGCCACAGTCAATAATATCAAATCCTAGACACAGAAGATCCGGTTCTAGCAAAACTGAAACAGTTGGTAATGATGGGGGAGGCCTAAGGACCCTCACAATCAGGATTGAAACCTTTTTGGACCTGGAGAGACCAGGTCACAGTACAGGACGGCATATTATTATGGGGAGCAAGAGTGATTGTCCCAAGCAAAGGTCGCTGCCAGATACTGGCTGAATTCCACCAGGGTCATCCAGGGGTGTCCAAAATGAAGATGTTGGTGAGACTTTATGTCTAGTGGCCAAGATTGGATGCAGACATAGCTGTGTTGGTGGGGACAGTGTCCAGAGTGCGAACAAGGACAAAAATTGCCACTAGCAGCTCCCCAACATTCATGGGAATGGCTGGGTAAACCCTGGACTTGGTTACGTGTCGACTATCCTGGTCCTTTCATGGGCTCAATATTCTTAGTCTTTGTGGATGCCTACTTAAAATGGCTGGACATGCATACAGTCCATTCATCAAACATGAGGACGATGATAGAAAGACTGTGCGCATCTTGTGTAGGGCACGGACTCCCGGAAGTGTTGGTCACAGATAATAGGCCATCATTTACCAGCAGGGAATTCGAGTATTTTCTAAAGTTGAATGATGGTTATCATATAAGGACAGCTCCATACCATCCATCATCCAATGGTCTGGCAGAAAGAGCAGTACAAACTTTGAAGGCAGGCTTAAAGAAACAGCCTACAGGTTCACTACATACCAAACTGTCCCGGTCCCTTTTTGGCTATCAGACCACCCCTCATACACTACAGGGATACCTTCAACAGAGTTTTTAATGGGGAGAAGACTCTGGACCAGGCTAAATCTAATCTTCCCAGAGCTGGGAGGTAGGGGCTGGGGGTTTGTGGGGAATGTGAAACAGCATCAGGAACACCAGTGCTGGACACAAGACTCTGCTCGGTAAGAGAGACAGTTTACTTCAGGGAATGAAGTTTGATGTAGGAACCATGGGAACGGCCCTGCATGGGTAAGAGGCATGGTCAACTTGAAGTCAGGTCCCGTGACATATAAAGTTCCGGTAGGTGCGACTGTCCTGAACAAGCACATAGACTGTATGAAAGCTGCAAACTCACAAATGGTAAGGGAGCAAAACATGCTCGGCTCCTTGACTTTCCAACTGTTGTGGAACCCATGGGTCCACTCTCTCTGTCAAGCGTTGAAGATCCCTCAGAATCTGAGGTGGACATGGCAGATGTTGTTGCCTTGATGACTTTACCATCTGAAGAGGAGAATGCATTTCTTCTGAGATGCGCTGGGTGCAAGAGGCGAGCTACAATGCGTTATATGCCACCCATATCAGAGGCAGAGTTGGAGGAACCTGACCCAGTGGTAAGACACTCCAGGGGGAGCTACAAAAAAAAAACAGCCCATGTCCTCGGCCTCAGAGGGGGAGGGATTAAACGATTGCAACAAAGTCAGCCAGGTTAATCTGGTTGACAGGAGCGTCAGAGATTCTGTTCACTCTGAGAGCTGGCTCTGAGGAAGCTGGATCAGTGTCAAGGACTTTTCACCTGTAAATAAAGGGTGACTTGAAGACAGGATACAGGCCTCTGTTGAGTTATTTCACCCAGGTTCCTACTTTCAATTTCCTTTGTAAAACTGAGATAAAATACTTGTTAACATTTTGAGCCATTCATTCCCTGCTGGTAGAAGAGGGTTTTTTTCTGTTCTAACCTTTAAAGGCCCTAACCTTTCCTTTACTAGGACAATTGCCCTTTTATTTTTCTGTGTTGATATAAAGGTTCATTCATCTGGAGAGAAAGAAAACTACAATCACTACACCTCCAATCCTTACAACAGCATCCAGCTGACTAAATAAAGAATAAATAAATGGTGGAGGAGTTCAGAACCAAGGGGTCATAGTTTAAGGATTCATGGTAAACTTTTTAGGACTGAGATGACAAGAAATTTCTTCACCCAGAGAGTGATGAGCCTGTGGGATTCATTACTACAGAAAGTCGTTGAGGCTAGAACAATACGTGTTTTCGAGATAGAGGCAGATATAGTTCTTGTGACTGAAGGGATCAAGGGATATGGGGGCGTGTGGGATCAGGGTATTGAGTTCATGATCATACTGAATGACAAAACAGGCTTGAGGTGTTGAATGGCCTCCTCTTGCTCCTGGCTTCTAAGTTTCTATGTAAGTTAAATGCTGTATCGTAGGGGGAGAAGTGTCATTTCTGGGTGAATTGATAACTATAAGATGGGAACTTGAATTGTTTTTAATCTTTGCAGTTAAACAGGACTGATTATCTTTTCCAGTTACATAGGAAAAAATCAGCCATGATTGGGAATAATTGAAACTTAATTGACCTCATTGGCTTTCATCAATAAACTTGTTATTCTAGGATTTCAAAATGAACAAATTTTTCTCCATGAGAGAGATAAAAGGTACTGCAGATGCTGGAGAATCCGAGATAACAAGCTGTGGGGCTGGATGAACACAGCAGGCCAAGCAGCATCATAGGAGCAGGAAAGCTGGACGTTTCGGGCCAAGACCCTTCATCAGAAATGGGGGAGGGGAAGAGGGTTCTGAAATAAATAGGGAGAGAGGGGGAGGTGGATAGAAGATGGGTAGAGGAGAGGATAGGTGGAGAGGAGGCAAACAAGTCGAAGAGGCGGGGATGGAGCCAGTAAAGGTGAGTGTAGGTAGGGGGGTAGGGAGGAGATAGGTCAGTCCAGGGAGGACGG
>JAHRHZ010000089.1:5999087-6022670 GCA_024137785.1 Ginglymostoma cirratum
CATCAGTTTTTCTGATGAAGGGTTTAGGCCCGAAACGTCAAGTTTTCCTGCTCCTATGATGCTGCTTGACCTGCTGTGTTCATCCAGCCCCATGCTTGTTATCTCGGATTCTCCAGCATCTGCAGTACCTTTTATCTCTGGCATTTTATAAATTCCTACTTTAGAAATAAAACCAGTCTGACTTCAAACCAAAGCACAAACAGATTCTAAACAAGGCCTCACACCTACCGTGCATTGTTTGACCTAAAATGTCACCAATTCTTTACACTGGAAGAACCTTTAGTTTTCTCAGGACTGTGACTTCAAAGGAATTCGGGGATTTACATATACATATTAATCAATTAAAACCTTCTAACTGATTAAAGATTTAACAGCCATCTTAGGTTTGTTTCATAAATGCTTATAAGTGATGTTACCTTTTGATCTTTTGATCTTTTACTTATAAATTCTCAGTCTGATACTACCTCTCTCAGTCACACCTGAAGAGGGTGTGAGACTCCGAAAGTTTGTGTTTTCAAATAAACCTGTTGGACTCTAACCTGGTGTTGTGATTTCTGACCTTGTCCACCCCAGTCGAACAGGAGCACCTCCATATCATTCCTGCTTTTGGGTTGGTTGATTTATTATCAGGTGTACTGAAGTACAGTGAAAAGCTTTGTTTCTGAGCAATATGGACAAATCATAGTAAGCAAGGGTGTACAGATCAGAGGTTGTAAAAAGACTTAGAGGCATACAGGTTACATTGCACAGGGCGTGCGCTAGGTGAGATCAAAATAAGCAAGATCAGCAATTTTTATGCTGGACGGTCCATTCATCAGTCTAATAACGGCCTGGAAGAATCTGTTCCTGAGCCTGCTGGTGCATGTGTTCAGGCTTCTGTATTTTCTGCTTGACAGAAGAGATTGTAGGAGATCATTATTGGGGTGTGATGGGTCTTTGAAGTTGGCAGCCTTTCCGCGGCAGCAAGCCGTGTAAACGGAATCCATGGATGGAAGGTTGGCTTCAGTGACGGTTTTGGCTGTGCACACCACCTTCTAGGTAGGAAATAGGAAAATGGGAACAAACACAGAACCTGCTGGAGAAACCCAACAGGTCTGGCATTATCTGTGGAGAGAGAAACAGTTTACGTTTCGAGTCTGGCATGACTTCTTCATTCCCGGATATAGAAAAATATCTTAGTAATGGACATGAAATGAGGGAGGGTTCTCGAAATTAATATAAGAGTTATTTGCGATGAACATTTTCTGTTTATAATCGAGATTTTCATTCGATTTTAGATATGAATATAAAATAGCTTTTGGAAATGGGAACTACAGTTGAATCTGAGATTTGAGCTATCGTTTCCAATCGGTCCTTTTGTTTCGCTGGTACGAGATGCTTTTGTGTCCCCTAGCGTTTTAGTCCATCGACATATGTTCTACTTTTATTTACACTATTTTGTACATTATAAGCTTTTTTAAATCATTTTTTAACGTTTTGTTGAGATAGTCGAATAGATATTCCTCTAAAGGGTGACCTGGTATGTTTAAATAATTTCGGGATGCACCCATATACTCCTCCAATTCTACTTTGAAATGGATGGGAATTCTTGGCGGAACTGGCCGTTTTAATTTGACGCTACGTGTTTCTGCGAGTTCTGTTGTGAAATTAAGTGATTAAGCTTGCAATCATAAAGTCATCCGCACCTTTTGCATCAAAAAAATTGTTTGAATGTTTGGTTAAAGTGGAACTCGTGTTTGGGGGTTACTGTTTCTCACCGGAACGGAAGTGATGACGTTTCCGTCACTCCGTGGATGTTTTTGGTTCTCTTCACTTTTCCTTTTCTCAGTTTTTTTTTTCCCTTGTCTGCTTTGGTCGGCTCGGCAGTTTCTTCCCCCCGCCCCCTTCCCCCCGCTTCCCTTCCCCTTCGAAATTTGTTGAATGTTTGTGACTACTTTGTAACAGGAAGCAGAGAGGCCGAACCCGGAGATAGCGAGGAGTGGCCGGGGCCCAAGCAGGAGCCTGCTGCCTGAGGCCACTGTCGGTCATAAAGCGTTCTGTACGAGGAATGGGATCAGCCATGCAGTGGGGAATTTCCGCCGGGATTTGCGAGATGTGGGAAGTGCAGGGCATATAAGGTATTTTCCCGCTTTGCAGATATGTCGAGCTGTAATTAAAACCAATTTGCTAAACGCAAAGCAGTATAATTTTTTAAAACAACAATGTGTAGATAATTTAGCAGAACGTTGCCATCCAGTTAATGGAGTTAAATTTTCATGTTGCAAAATCTGAGAATTTGCTTCCGAAAGGCAAGGAAGTCCTAAGTAGCTCAAGAGTTTTAGTTATTTCTTATTGGTCTTCACGAAACCAAGTAAGGTCGGGGCAGCTACTTTTGTATGACCTTTTTGTTTCAGGAATTGCAGTTTGATTTGATTCTCCTGTAGAAATGATTACTGTTTTACTTGTATCTTCAAGGGTAGTTTCGTGTGACGGATTTTGCACGGAAATGTAGGATTGTATTGTGAGAGTCGTTTACGTGGTGAGCTTTTTTTGTGGCGGCAAAAAAGCCCTGTCGTGTGCGTGAGAGCGAGGAGTTTTGTATGGGGATGGTACAATGTTGCACGCTGTGCAGTGTTCGTTGACGTGAGCTGCTGTTTTTTTTTCTGTTCCGTAAACAGTATTTTATTTCAGATGGGTTCACGTCATTAGTTTAAAAATTGCTTGTTTGGTGCAAATGGGGATTTTAGGATTAGAAATACAGCAGTGTGAGTTTTAAATTCTAGTATTTTCTCAGAAGTGTCGATTTAAGATTTGTGTTGTATAGGAAAATAGTTCCGCGTTCAAAGGCAATTCTGCTTTTTCTCTTGATACAGCAATATAAAAGCGGCCTTTGGACCTCATTGAAAATAGTTACCCTGCTCTTGTGTTTGCGGTGGTGTTTTGGATTTACTTCCAAAAATGTGAGCAGATGTTGTGTGACGCTTTCACTTGAATGTAAACATATTTCAACCTGTTCTGAAGCTGAAGTACTGTGTCCAGTTCTGGTCGCTTTGTTATAGGAAGGATATTATTAAGCCAGAGAGAGATCAGAAAAGATTTCTGAAGATTTTACCTAGAATGGAGGGTTTGCTAGGCTGGGACTTGTTTCACTGAATGTAAGGAGGTCACCTTATATGAGGGGTATAAATAAGGTGAATGGCAGGTGTTTTGTGCTTAGATTGGGGGATTTCAAGACTAAGGGGTATAGTTTAAGGTGAGAGGAGAAAGGTTTTAAAAAAAAGACATGGGGGGGGCAACCGTTTTTGCACACAGTGGTTCGTGTGTGGAATGAACTTCCAGAGGAAGTGGTGGATGCGGGTACAATTACAATGTTTAGAAGACATTTGAATAAGTACATGAATAAGAAATGTTTTGAGGGATATGGGCCAACCGCACACAGGTGGGATTAGTTTAGTTTGGGTTTATGGTTGGCATGGACAGGTTGGATCAAAAGGTCTGTTTCCAAGCTGTAGGACTTTGACTCTGAATTGCTGTTAATTGTATGAATGTGCACAAACTCAGATTTCATGTTGCAATCAGTAGACTTTATTAAATGTTGATTATATTTTAAAATATCATTTGAGTAAATTTGGTATTAATTTTGGCTCTGCTTTTGCTATTGTTGTCATCTGATTAAAACGTAACATTGCAAAATAATGGGAATTAATGTAATAAGAGATCAAACTTAATATTTTGTCAACCACAAGTACATAGGAACTATATTTCCCTTCTCAAATTAGAGCAGAGATCATTATGAAGATAGAGCATATTCCTGTAACTATAAACTAAAACTTAAATTTCTTTTCCAATTTTAGTGCTATACAGGACTGCATACTGCTGAGCCTGCATGTTAGACAACAGTGAGCTATTTGGTTAAAGCATATGGAGTGTGCTACTTTGATTCAAGAGGAACAAAGACCATCAACCTATGGTCACTTTGATTTTTCTTTAAATGTCTATGCCTTTTATAGTAACTCTCAATTGCAAAAGCTGTAAATAGGGAATATGAGCTCTTTTTATTTGGCCCCTCTGGACAGAATTGTTCTGAGATGTTTTGGATTTGGGAGTTGAATTCTTTGTTTATTAATGTATTTGTGCAACTTTTTTGTGGTGAACTAATGATGAAACAGTAGGAGTTCACCTGGTTGCTTGAAGTGCTTTAATATAGGCTCTGTCTAAAGCAAAAGGCTGTTTCAGTGGAGCTGTCATAATTGTACTGGATTTACTCGTGGATAGTTGCAGACTGAACCTCTTCTTGCCTTGTTTGAATGCATAGTACAGTTGATTACCAGGTTGAAGAAATTACTGCAAAGGCAATATATACATTACAAACAAAGACAGTGTTTGGAAGCAAGGATCCAGCTTAGTCCTCTGTTTTCCTTGTAACTGCCAGTGGCGTTCATTTACTTGTTAAATTACCCGGGGTTGAACAGTTTATTTTTGCATCATATACTTTTTTTTTCTTTTAAAAAAGACTTCCTCTAGGCAGAATTAACTTTTTGGATTTGGGGAGCCAGCGCAAGCGGCATGTGAACAGCTTTCTATATTTGTGCTTGTGTGTATGTATTTTATAATGCATCAGTTTCAGTGAAAGGTTATCAAATTATCCCCCAATTTCATGCGTTGAATAGGTTTTTAAAAAGCTCTTGTGTCCTTTTCTGAAGACATTGCAAAGTGATGTTCCAATGCGTTATCGTTTTTTTTTTGTGTTCTTGATGGTGACATGTCTATGTAGTTATATTGACTGTTGCTTTTGCCTTTGTGAATTTCATGCTGAGATTAAGCACATTCATGCCGACCTCCAAACAGTCCTAACTGTGCAGGTGTAATGTTTACGTTAATTTCCAACTGCCTTTGTATCTTTGAGTAAGATTGCAAATTGGTGTTGGATCATCAGAAACTTTGTACAGACATTTCCTCTCGTAATTTTGCCGAAATTCATTTAATATAGGTCTCTTGCAGCCAGTAGAGAAATGGACTTTGATCCAGTCATTCTTGACTACATTTGAACTGAAATCCCAAGGGTGAAGTACTTGTCCAAACCTCCTGTACCTTTGTTGCAAGCATCGTGTTTTTCCCCCAAGTATACACATGGATTCAGAATGGAGCTGAAAATGCAGGGAACTTTGGGAAACTCTTTTTATGTCTGTTACCCTAATACTTGTTTTCAATTGTAACTGGTACGAATTAGGAGAAGAAGGCTTTATTACTTCAGACTGAGACAGTGCACTTCCTTAAGATGTTTTGTACCAGCTTCAGCAGATGATTTTCAAACTGTTTCCCAATTTCATAACCAGCGGTTGATGCCACTTTTAATTTGACTGCAGTCTAGGGCTTCACTGAAAACTGCATGTGAAGAGTTGCAGTGGGAGACATTTTCCTGCTTCCTGTAGCTACATTATAAATGTGAGCAAAAAAACAAAGTTAAAGTTTTCCTGCAAATAATGAACAGAGGCATACAAACTTAATGACTAAATTATTTAGACTATTCCGTTTTTGACATGAAGATTTCTGTTGACTTGATTTCTGTTTTCCTGACTAGTATGTATCCATCAAAATTTGGATTAATGCAAAGTCGTCTTTGTTTCTCATACTTTGTTCTCTTTCATCAGATAAAACAATTTATATCACAAATTACTTTGCTTGCTGAGCATTGTGTATCACATGATTTTTTTCAACTTATAAACCTTGAAACTCGTATCGGGAAGCTCTATATAAACTAGTAGTGTGCAAAGCACATCCTATGGTAACTGCTGGAGCAGTTCTTGGTTTGTGGAAAAGTAACTGTACTTCGGCATAAGTGAAATAATGAACCAGCCAACAGTGCTGAATGAATTAATGATTTGAGTTTTCCAAGATCATTTAATCTGACAATTGGAGTTATACTTTTCTGATTTTAATTGAGTAAGTTTTAACAGTAAAAATAACTCTTAATTTATCTCTTAATTTCTCTTAAAAACTCTTAATTAACTCTGTTAATTTCTCTTGTTTAGAATCGAGTGCACTTTTCATAAAAATAAATTATCCTGAAATCTGAGCCTTTCAAATAATGGTTGTAATTTCTAAGGTTTTGGAGTAGATCTGTAGCTTGGGTTGTGGGTGTTGAGGTTGGCTGGCTCGCTGAGCTGGTTTGTTGTTCCGCAGACGTTTCGTTACTGTGCTTGGTAACATCCTCAGTGCAGCCTCTGATGAAGCGTTGGTGTGTTTTTCCGCCTGGCTTTTAAACTCTGGGGTCCGTTGCGATGGATTGCCTCACCTCCGGGTTTCCTCCGTAGTGGAATGTATATGGGGTCGAGTTCAATGTGTTTATTAATAGCCTGCTTCGTGGAGTGCCATGCTTCCAGGAATTCTCATGCTTGTCTCTGCCTAGCCTGTCCCAGTCGAAGTCATGGTTCTCCTTGTCCATATGGATTGAGATGAGTGAGTATTGGTCGTGTCTTTTTGTAGCCAGTTGGTGTTCATCTCACTCATCTCAATCCACATGGACAAGGAGAATCACGACTTCAACTGGGACAACACCAAGATCCTGGGACAGGCTAGGCAGAGACAAGCACGAGAATTCCTGGAAGCATGGCACTCCACGAAGCAGGCTACTAATAAACACATTGAACTCGACCCCATATACATTTCACTACGGAGGAAACCTGGAAGTGAGGCAATCCATCGCAACGGACCCCAGAGTTTAAAAGCCAGGCGGGAAAACACACCAACGCTTCATCAGAGGCTGCACAGAGGATGTTACCAAGCACAGTAATGAAACGTTTGCGGGACAACAAACCAGCTCGGCGAGCCAGTCAACCTCAACATGGTTGTGATTTGTAAAGGGCCAGTTTTAAAAGCAAGCAATGATTGTACCAGTTGATTTGGTTGGTATAACTGGCCACTCTGATCTTTCTGAACTCAGCATAAGCATTCCAAAATGCTGTGACTCAGACCATTATAAAGTGTAGATGCTCAGTCACTTGACATATCTAGCTTGCCCTACCTGAAAAGTCTACAGTCTGCTATCATCATGGCATCTAACTGATCTGAGTTAATGTTTCACTGCCCTACAAGGAAGACTATTCCAGTTATTGATTGTTGCGTGAAATTCTTCCGCACAATGCTCAATTCACTTTTGCTAGTTTGTACTTCTCTCCCCTTGTTGACATTTGATTTTGTAAAGAAGACACATTTTTTTCATTCCATTGAAAGCATCAGTTTTAAATACTATTCTAATGCTTGGGGTCAGCCTTGTGACTGTTGCCTGGACTTGAATGTTTCCCTTTTGTCTTTATGATCTGAACTATCTGCTACAATTGATAAATGACATGACCAGAGTAGTATAGACTTTGAGCATGACAACCTTAGGTGTGCACTGATGTGGCAATATAGTTTAGTATTCTGTTTATTGAATTAGTTTGCACTCTGCATTGACCAGGTGTTGTGTTGACCAATTTGAGATCACTCCTAGCCCCTCTACTAATTGCTCTAATGTTGTACTTCAGTAAATATGCCTTCTGTTTGAAATGTTTTGTTCCAATCCTCTTGTATCCTTGCTGCCCTGTTTAAAACTTTGGTGTTACCTCTTAACCTGTACTGTAGTGAAGCCTTCCGCACCTGCAGTTCAGAAAATAATGCCGTAATAATGACCTGAGTAGCTGGATGTATTTTTGCAAGGGGCTTTGATTTGGCTCTTGTTGCATGGCTTTGGTTTCCATCTACTTTCCTGCCACGAAGCTACACTCAGTTTCCAGACTGTGTAGTGAACCAATCTGCTACCTGAAAAATCAGTAAATATGAGAACAGTGTCTCATTTGGCATGAAATTTGAGTATGGTGGGGTGGGTTGGTGTTTAGGTTACTAAACACACAGCTTTACAAATAGTTGCATTATTCCTGAACTCTTGTAGATCACACTGGTGACTATAAATATTTGAATTATTTTTTTTAAGGATATATGAAACCGAGCAAATCCCCTATATTGTGTCATGTTACAGTTACATAACGTGATCTTTTGGTTGAAAGCTGCAGCCATGTTAAGACACCAAACCCAGTTATTTGCCATTTCCTTTACTTTTGCATCATTTTGGGAAGTTTGAACATCTCCAAATAGGAATGTTGAATTAGCTCTCTATGGCACATAACGGTCTATTTTCTGTTTAATACCTCTTTTTGG
This sequence comes from Ginglymostoma cirratum, assembly GCA_024137785.1. Taxonomy (NCBI): domain Eukaryota; kingdom Metazoa; phylum Chordata; class Chondrichthyes; order Orectolobiformes; family Ginglymostomatidae; genus Ginglymostoma; species Ginglymostoma cirratum. Next base: position 6,007,263 of record JAHRHZ010000089.1, read on the forward strand.
TTGGTATTCTATGGTCAGTTGGCAGGAAAATTGAATAGTGATCTGCTTGGGAAGTGTTTAGTGATGGATTGTTCATATGGGCGAGCAGAAAGTGTTTGAAGTTCCACACCCACGAGTGCAAGCACATGGAATTTGTGGCAGTCTATTGACTTGCATGAAGACTTAGTTGCACAGACTTTGGCATGCATTCATTTGGATATAGGAGACTAAGTGTGAGTTGATTTGAGGTGTTATGGATGATTAAAGCATTTGATAGCGTACATAACAATTTCTTCTGGTAAGAGAGTCAAGAATGGGGGTGTAAGATGATTGGAATAGCTTTAAAATCAGATCTAAACTGTTCAGTAAGTACTGCTTCGCCCACAAGGTAAGTTGGACTTTGGACCTCTGCCCAAAAAATTATTGAGGCTTGATTAATTGAATATTTCAAATCTGAAGTTGATGCTTTTGTTAGGTAAAGGCACTAAAGGATATAGAACCATGGTGTTGAGATACAGGTCAGGTGTATCACATTTGGCAAGTGTTTCTGGGAGGTGGGAGTGCTCCTTGGCTTTGAGATCATTGGCATGCCTTTTCCTGGTTCCTTTTTTTTGTACTTCCTCTAGCTAACGGGGGTTCTCAAAGAATTGTCTCTTCTTACGGGAGTTTCCTCCAAGTCGGTTTCTTTTGAAAAAGGGTCTGCCGTGCATTGACATCTATGTTGCTTTTCTTGAGGGAATCCTTCATGGTGATTTTTGTTGCCTCTTGTTCAAGTCCCTTCCTTGAGCTGGCCGCAGATTTGCTTTTGTAGTTCGAATTCGGGCATCCTAAGCATGTGGCCAGTCCAGTGGAGTTGGTTTCGGATGATCATGGTTTTGATGCTGGTGCCATTAACCGCTTCAAGGACATTGATATTGTTAATGCCTGTCCTCCCAGCTGACGTGGAGCATCCTCTCAAACATCATTGATACTTCTCAACAGTCTTAAGATGGCATTAAGTTTACATTTTGGCGACATGTAGAAGAGTTGGAAGGATTATTTGCAAGGATCTTCATATCAGCATGGATGTCAGTTATCGAAGACCCTAACGCTTGGGTGTCTGAAGGCGACGCTTCAGATTGGGCGCGATGTTGAATCTCTGTATTGATGTAGCCAGGTAAGGGAAATGTTCCACATTTGGGAGCATTTCTCCATTCATCTCAATGGGATTTGACTTGGGGCGGCTTGGTGTGAAGGATTTGAGTCATCTTGAGGTTGAGGCCAAGGCCATTTCTTCGGTATGTTTCCGTGAAGGTGTTAAGTGAGGCTTGAAAACTCTCTTCCGAGAGAGCAGAGATAACATTGTCATCCACCTGCTGAAGTTCCACAAGTGAAATTGCAACTGGTTGAAGTTGAAAAGTTTTGCATCCATCCTATAGACGATGTTCACACCCCTGAGAAGTTAGTTCTTGACGAGATGGAGAGTGGTGGTAATGAAGATGGAGGAAAGGGTGGGAGTAATGGCAATTTGCACTTACCTCAGGATTCTGTCAAAATTACTGCTGCAGAGGACCATTGCCAACATCTTGTGTAGGGAATGGAGGATGTTGATGAATTTCATTAGACAGTTGGCCTTTGACAGGGCCTTCTGTAGCACTTCCTGATTGAATCAGGACCCTTGGTCAGATCAATGAAATGCACGTAGAGAGGTTGGTGTTGTTCCTGTTGCCGAGCAGTGAAAATCATGCCCATAGTTCTATGGTTTGATTGGAAGCCACGATGGCTTTCAGGAAGGATCCTCTCGGGCTGGGAGAATGTGCCTTGGAGGATTCAGGCGATGATCTTCCCGGTGATAGAGAGTAGGGAGTTTGCTGGAGTCGATTATTAAGGATGTAATAACTGATCGTTTGGAAAGCAGTGACAGGATTGGTCCAAGTCAGCATGGCTTCACTAAAGGGAAAACATGCTTGACAAATCTTTGAGGATGTGACCAGTAGAGTGGACAAGGGTGAATCAACGGATGTTGTGTATCTGGACTTTGAAAAGGTTTCTGACAAGGTTCCACATGAGATTAATAAACAAAATTAAAGCTCATGGTATCAGAGGTAATGTATTGATGTGGATAGAGAACTGGTTGGCTAGTGGCAAGCAGGAAGCAGAGAGTTGGGATAAATGGGTCCTTTACAGAGTGGCAGGCAGTGGCAAGTGGAGTACTGCAGAGTTCAGTGTTGGGACCCTGTTCCCAATATGCATTAACAATTTGGATGAAGGAATTGAATGCAATGTCTCCAAATTTGCAGATGACACTAAGCTGGGTGGCAGTGTGAACTGTGAGGAGGATGCTCAGAGGCTGTAGGGTGACTTGGACAGACGGGCTGGCTCAGCGGGCAAATACTTGGCAAATGCAGTATAATGTGGATAAATGTGAGGTTATCCACTTTTTGTGGATAAGAAGGATAAAAAGCAAGAAGGCAGATTATTATTATCTGTGGTGGCAGTTTAGGGAAAAGTGAAGTGCAACGAGACCTGGGTGTAGTGGTGGAACAGTCGCTGAAGGTTGGCATGCAGGTACAGCAGGCGGTGAGGAAAACTAATGGCATGCTGGCCTTCATTGTGAGAGGATTTGAGTATCAGAGTAGGGATGTCTTGCTGCATTTATACAGGGCCTTGGTGAGGCCACACCTTGAGTATTGTGTGCAGTTTTGGTCTCCCAGTCTGAGGAAGGACATTCTTGCTATTGAGGGAGTCCAGTGAAGGTTCCCACCAGGCTGATTCCCGGATGGCATGACTGACATATGAAGAGAAACTAGCTTGACTGGGCTTGTACTCTGTGGAATTTAGAAGACTGGAGGGGGATCTCTTAGAAACATATAAAATCCTGATGGGACTGGACAGGCTCGATTTGGGAAGAATGTTCCTAATGTTGGGGAAGCCCAGAACTAGGAGTCACAGTCTAAGAATAAGGGGTAAGCCATTCAGGACTGAGATGAGGAAGAATTTCTTCACTCAGAATTGTGAACCTGTGGAATTCTCTCCCATAGGAAGCTGTTGGGGCCAGTTCGTTAGATGTATTCAAGAGGGAGCTGGATGTGGCCCTTGCAGCGAAAGGGATCAAGGGGTATGGAGGTAAAGCAGGAATGTGATACTGAAATTGCATGATCAACAGTGATCGTACTGAATGGTGGTGCAGGCTGAAAGGGCTGAATGGCCTACTGCATCTATTTTCTATGTTTCTGTTTCCTTGGTAGTTCCCACAGATCAGCTACAATCCTCTTAAATGACAGAATGGGTTGATTTTCCTCCTTTTGTGTAATTTGCGCACACACTCCACCTAGTTAGGGCAAGTTGCTTTCTTGAACTGACAAGGTGAGAAACAAAGCATCTTGCTGACTTGTGTCAGCAATATTTGTGGTATTAACATATATAATTCAATATTGTTACATACTATTCGTGGACTTCTTTCCATCTTGAGTCCATTACCTTTTCTTCTAATTCTCGCAACTAATTTGTGAAACTTGTAGCAACTCTTAACATCACTGAGCAACTCTATAATAATATAATCTTTACCTCTAAACTAAGTAGCTACCCAAGACTGGACGATGGAGTTAAGTTCTAGATCAACCATGATCTAATATGAATGACTGAACAGGCTTGAAGGCTGAACTACCTAATCCTGTTCCTCTGTAATGTACTGAAAGCTAAAATTAAAAGAATCAGTTTTTTTTTCGGTAGAATAGTTATTGGATCCAGGTATTTGGCTACTTTCAGGGCTCTCTGATTAACTTTGCTGAACATTAAGTACATTTGATTAGTAAAGGTTGTTATGAAGCCCTGGACATATTCATTTGTGAGGCAAGCAAAGTGCAGTTCCTCCCCTCCACCCCACCCCAATTCAAAAAACAATGTCAGCATAGTATCTTTTTGTTATTTAAGAGCACTGCCTCCAATTTGCTTTTCAGGTGCTTCTGTAAAGGGTGTGGATTCTGGAAAAAGTGCAGTATGGATGGAATGGAATCAAGTAATGAAGATAATTGCTCAAGTGCCACAGGTATGGCTTACTGTTTGTTGATGTTGTATTGTGTGCGCGCATTCTGTACTAGACCTGTGTGTACTTCGTGATTGCCCGTGAAAACCTGACCACTTAGTAGCAGCATTAGTATTGAAATACTGGGGTGCAGTTTATCTGCCAGCATTCCCCCTCCTCACTTTTGGCTCTCCTTTTGCCCCTCCCCTTGTGTGCTTGCAAAAAGGCTTTTAATTGTGTGATTTTACTTCCCCAAAATAATTGTCATTTCTTTCAGCCTCTTTTGAATAGCCAAAGGCACTGCTTTCACACTGATGTGTAACATAGAATTAACCCATGAAATATGGTTCACATTGTTTTGTATGACTTTGAACAGCTTTTCCAACCTGCCTAATTAGAATGACTCCTGACTGGAGGAAAGTCTAGGACACATGCAATTTTGTATCCTTGGAAGATGCACAGAAAAATTAGCCATGAAATCATCTCCTAACTATACTGTGGTCAATTATTTCTGCGAATCAAAATTGTTTGCTTACTTGCATAGAACTGCCAACGAACAGCTTCAGACACATTTCTCAGCCAGCCTATATTCAACTGATCAAAAGCTAAGCAGATCTAGGTACAGGAAATTCTTCTCAGCAATAATATTTTGAAGTGATATTTTGTATGCTGTTTCTGTGCTGTCTGCAGCTTTAGAAAGTCAGTTTTACTTTAAGCTAAGCGCTAGAAAGATTGAACCTATCATTTTGTGAACTCTTATCATTTGGCATTAACTGTCTTTCTAATCAGGCTGAATCTGTCCTTGCAAAACTTTTGGTAGCTATCCAAACCCCTCATCTTACCATTGAAAGGATTACTTGGTTCCAGCATACCATCCCTTCAATCACAGCTGAAACCTTATTCACATCTGTCTCCTCAGTCTTCCACTGTCCAACATCCAAGTCCCGCTCACCCACTACTCTCCCGTCCTGATCTATATTGGCTTCACAGTCATGGAATTTACAACACACGTAGGTCATTGTGCCTTGACCATCTCTTTGTAAGGGTTATTCCATTAATCCTACTACCAAGTCATTTTAATTCAGTATTTCCTTTTCAAGTATATATCCAATTTCCTTTTGACATTGTGGCTATTGTGCCCTCTCTGCGGTGAATATAGTACTTAATCCTCATCTAAGCTCTCCAATGCTCTGTCTCTTCCAACCTTCTTCTTTCCATCCTCCTGTTTTGTCTTTCTGTACGTTCTTTTTCTCTGCTGGACATCCACCACCATTCAGGTCAGTACTAGTGGCAGAGGCTTCAGTCACCTTGGCTGTACACTCTGGGGAGCCCTGCTGATCACGTCTACTTCTATTCCTCTATCTGTATTTATAGTTCATCTTCAAAGTTTTTGTTTCAAATGCAACTTTGATCAGCTCTCCTAAAACTCTCATTGATCAGACGCCATTGGAAGACCCTAAAAGCTGGATGTTGATTTTGAGCGCAGTAATGCAGAGCCTCGTTTTGTATCCAACTGTCAAGCTTTGAGTGACAACCAAATTATCTGTAATCCACTTCCTGTAGGACTTTTTTGCAGGGAAAATGATATGCTGATATGGCTTCTTTCCTCTTGTTAATGGATCATGTAGTCAGATTTGACTTTGCAAGCTGAATATTATTGACAAAGCACTGGCCCAATATTGTCAGATTATTCTGCACATTAAAAAAACTATAACATTAATGCTTTTGTAGTGTGAAAGTTGTACTGCCCCGTAATCTATAGTGCCAAATGCTGAACATCTTAATAAATGCATACCAAGCTGCAATTTATAGTAATTACAACCTGTTTCCTTAGGAATCTGAATTATTTCTTTTGTAAACTTTCCCATGATGTATTAGGATGGCAAATCAAATGTTGTTTATTGCAAGGTGAGTGGAATGTGAAAGTAGGGAAATTTGACTCCAGATGTACAAGACCTTGGTGAAATCACTTCTGGAGTACTGTGTACTGTTTTGGTCTCCTTATTTGAAGAGGATATAATTGTGTCGAAGCAGTTCAGAGAGGGTTCACTTGACTCATACCTGGGATATAGGACTTACGAAGAAAGGTTGAACAGTTTGGGCATGTACCCATTGCAGTTTAGAACAATGAGATGATCTTATTGAAGCATATAAGATCTTCAGGGGGCTTGACAGCTTGGCTTCTGAGAGGATGTTTGCACTTTGTGAAATTAGGGTACACAGTTTAAGAATGAGGAACTTCAGACCATGACCTCTGTTCACCATTTCTGTCTGGTTTTCTTGGTTTAACTTTCAGCAGAGCTGTGTGATATTCTGTCATTAACATACTCTGGACTGATCTCTCTTCACAATCATTACCAACTCCTTTTGCTTCTTGTTCACACATGATCTCAAATCTCCATCATCTTGTAGCGTTCCCTGTCCCTCCATTCTGCTCAGCTTGTTTCTCCCACCGTTTTGAGTCGTAATGGACTTGCAACAGTGCATCTCTGACTCTCATTCTCCCTGTATTCAAGGCTCAATTAGACAGATTTGTAATAGGTGGGGGAGTCCAGGATTATGGGGTGCAAACAAGAAAATGGAGCTGAGACCACAATTAGATCAGCCACGATCTTCGTCAATGCTCGAGCAGTCTTGGAGGGCTGAATAGTCTAATTGTGGTCCGTGGTCCTAAGTCCTACCTTCCTATGTTCTGACTTTATTCTTAAAGTTTATATTTGTGTAATTTTATATGTGGCAATGTATATAAACTGCGCACATTATTCAACTTCAATCAGTGGCGAGCAGACTGAGAGTCTAGGTTACGGTTGGATCTTTAATTCATCCAAGGTCCTTATGATTTCTGTCTTATTTCAATTGTAGGTGAACCCCTGTATTCCAGAAGGGATTTTCACTTGCTAAGCTATCTAGGGAAACCAGGATAAATCCTGTTTAAGCTTGCTTCTGTTATTAATTTTATTAATGCTTGCACATGATTGTTCTCTTCAGAAGGTGTCTCAATAACATTGTGCTAGTATTGGCAGAGTTTCAATTGCCAAACCTGTTCTCTGAAATATTATCAAATGAAGCACAAATGCTAGTGTAGAGTCCTAAATCCATTACAGTACCAAAGAGGACTAGTCAGCTCGTTTTGCTATCAGTGACTCTTGAGCTGGCTGTTTAGTTGATTTGTCTCGTCTCTTGTACCTGCTGTTGTAGAGTCATAGTCATACAGCAGGGAAACAGACCCATTAGTCCAACTTGTCCATGCCAACCAAGTTTCCCAAACTAAACTGGTCCCATTTACCCGTGTTTGGCCCCTATCCCTCTAAACCTTTCCAATCCATGTACCTGTCCAAATGTCTCTTAAATGTTGTAATTGTACTCACCTACCATTCCTCTGGTAGTTCATTCCACATATGAATCACCCTCTGTGTGAAAAAGTTGTCCCTCAGGTCCCTATGAAATCTTTCTCCTCCTCACCTTATAAAGCCCTCTAATTTTGAACTCCCCTACCCTAGGGAAAAGAGCTTTTGCTTTTCACCTTATCTATGCCCCTCATGATTTTATATCCCTGTATAAAGTCACCCCTCCACCTCCTACGGTCCAGTGGAAAATGTTCCACCCTATCCAGCCTGTCCCTAGAACACAAACTCCCCAGTCCCCCTAACATTCTTGTAAATCTTTTCTGCATCATCTCTGATTTAATAATATCCTTCCTATAGCATGGCAGCCAGAACTGTAGACAGTACTCCTAAAATGGCCTCACCAATGTTCTGTACAACCACACCATGACTTCCTATATTCAAAGGCTTGAGCAAAGAAGGCAAGTGTGCCAAACACCGCCTAAACCACCCTGTCTACCTGTGATGCAACTTTGAAAGAATTATGTACCTGAACCTCTAGGTCTCTTTGTTTGACAACACTACCCAGGGCCTTACCGTTAATTGTATAAGTCCTGCCCTTGTTCATCTTATCAAAATGCAACACCTCGCATTTATCCAAATTAAATTTCATCTGCTCCTCCCTGGTCCATTGGCCCAATTGATCAAGATCCCTTTGTAATCTTAGATAACTTTCTTCACTGTTGACTATACCAAAAATTTTGGTGTCATCCGCAAACTAACTTACCGTGCTTCCTAAATTCTCATCCAAATCATTTATATAAATGACACACAACAGTGGACTGAGCTCAAATCCCTGTGGAACATCACTGGTCACAGGCCTCCAGTCCCAAAAACAAACCTTCCACCACCATCCTGTCTCCTTCCATCAAACCAATTTTGTATCCAATTGACAAGCTTTCCTTGAATCCTGTATGATCTAACTTCACTAACCAGTCTACCATGTGGAACCTTGTCAAAGGCTTTACTAAATTCCATGTTGACAACAACTACCGCTGTACCCTCATCTATTGGGTCATGTCCTGAAAAAACTCAAGTCAAGTTGGTGGGACTCAAATTCCCACGCGCAAAGCCACACTGACTATCCCTAATGAGTCATTGCTTCTCTCAGTGCATGTAAATGCAATCTCTCAAAATCCCCTCCAACAGCTTATCCATCACTGATGTCAGACTCATGAGTTTATAGTTGTCAGGCATGTCCTTGCAGCCCAACATTAGCCACCCTCCCCGACACTTCACCTGTGGCTGTAGATGATACAAATATCTTTGTTAGTGGCCCCGCAATTTCTTCCTTTGCTTCTGACAACATTCTGGGATACACCTGATCAGGTTCTGGAGATTTACCCACCTTTGTATTTTAAGACCTCCAGCACCACCTCTACTGTAATGTGGACTGTTTAAGACATCAATATTTATTTCTCCGAGTTTCCTAGCCTCCATGCCTTTCTCTGTAGTAAATACTGATGTGAAATATTTGTTTAGTGTCTCTCCCATTTCCTGTGGTTCCACACAGATCATCACGTTGATCTTTAACGGGACCCCATTCTCTCCCTAGTTGCTGTTTTGCTCTTAATGTACTTGTGGAGTCTCTTTGGATTATCCTTAATCTTAACTGCCAAGGCAATCTCATACCCTCTATTTGCCCTCCTGATTTCCCTCTTATGCATGCCCCTACTCCACTTATACTCTTCAAAAGATTCACTTGATCCCAGTTGTCTATACCTGACACATGCCTCCTCCTTATGACCTGAGCCTCAATATCTTTATTCATCCATTGTTGCCTACTTGTACCAGCCTTACCCTTCACTAACAGGAACATGCTGCCTCTGAGCTCTCGTTTTCTCACGTTTGAAAGCCTCCCACTTCCCAATTGTTCCTTTACCTGTGATCAGTATCCCCCAATCAACTTTTGAAAGTTCCGGTCTTATACCATCAAAATTGGCCTTGCTCCGTTTAGAACTTTAACTTTTATATAAGGCCTATCCTTAATTCTACTAGTTTTTAAAAAATTATGATCACTAGCCCCAAAATGCTCCCCCACTAACACTTCAGTCACTTGGCTGCTTTATTTCCCAAGAGGTGGTCAAGTTTTGCTCCTGCTGTAGTAGGTACATCTATATATTGATAAAAATTTTCTTGAACACATTTAACAAATTCCTCCATATCCAAGCCCTTAACACTGGCAATCCCAGTCTCTGTTTAGAAAAACAAAATCCCCTACAACCTTAGTATTCCTGCACATATCAGAGATCTCTCCACATATTCGCTGTTCAGTTTCCCGCTGTCTATTGGGGGACCTATTGTATAATACCATCAAGGTGATCATCCCTTCTTATTTCTGAGTTACGTCCATATAGCTTCACTGGGCGATTTTCTTCCAGGAATATCCCCTAAGTACAATAGTATTGTTTTCCCTCAGCAAAAACACCACTTCCCCCCCCCCACCCCCGCCTCCCTTTCTATCCTTCTTATGGCATCTAAACCCGGGAACATCGAACTGCCAGTCCCGTCCTTCCCTCAGCCGTTTTTCTGTAGTAGCTATGATATCCTATTCCCATGTTCCCAACCGTATCCTAAGTTCACCTGCCTTATCTGTGAGACCCCTTGCGTTGAAATCAATGCAGTTTAATTATTCAGAGTTACCTTGTTCTGAGTTGCTGTTGCCTGCCTTGTCGAATTAACTTGTTCTCTTTAACTTCTGAACCATCCTCATCTGTCTCTCTGTTGTCACTACTGCTTAGAGAGACACATGCACACACATCCCTTTAGAGGCTTCCAAGTAGCACGAGCAAAGCTCTGTCCACATCAAGATATGTGACTTCAATTGGAGGATCACATTGTCTTATGTCTGACAGATTGTGGTTTTCCATATTTGATGCTTATGTTTGCAAGCCCAGAACAGGTCTGTTTAGTGTGCTTGTATAACAAAAGACATTTTTACATGGGCAGATCGATCGTTTTCACAATACCCAACTTTTAGGGTGGTTCCAACCTTCTGAACTGTCTGATTTGGAAGGCTCTTCTCGGTCTTGCATTTCAATCAGGATGGGTGCATGCAATCCTTTTCACCATGTCAAGGGACAGACCTTAGGAAGAGAGAAAATTTGGGTATAGCTTTGGTGTCAAATCATTTCAGGCCTATGCTATTTGAGTGCTCGGCTTTCTTTTTCTTCTTCACTATCCTCAGCAGTCAAGATTCCGGCTAATGGCTCTGTGTATCTGTTAGGTTGAGGGTAGTAACAATACTGTTCGTAGACTCTTCTCGACCTTGTTGCAGAATCTCATGGTGAACGTGTTCGTATCCTAAAAAGCTAGAGTGCATCAAAAATATCCTCCCTCTGCTCGAAGTGAAATCATCATCCATATCTACTTGCCTTACCCTCTCTTCTGTGATTTCACTGCTGCTTTGTCTTCCCGTAAACACTCCTAATTGTATGCGTAGACACTCATGTCCTTTTACCTCTACTCTCATGTTCTTGATCTTGGGTGAGACCATTCTGACCACTTGTGGTATTCTTCTTCACCTACAGCCCTCACCTCCTTCCAATCTTAAAATCCCCTCTTGTCTGCCCCTGGAAAATTGCTTCTTCAAATCTCTTAGATTGGCACTTTGCCTGCTGAATAGCTTTTGGCCCTTCATGCAATGTGGTATTGATTCAGCTGTCAATCTGTTCAACAACTCCTCTGTCACCCTTGTCCTGTTCCCAATAAAAGCTTCACGCACACATCTTGGTTCTTACTCTGCCATATACTCTCAGAAGTGTAGAAGCAAACGTATCTGCAGCTCAATGTTGCAATTTGCTGGACTGCATCAGATACTCTCTCTTGTCTTGCTCTTTATTAAAACTCATTTATTCCTGAGTCATTCTGCAGAGTGAAGATGACCTAGTTTTTCACCACTACCAACTGCTTTTTGCATTCCTATCCTGTCCATTTTCACCAACAGTAAGTTTGAGGATCTCACTAACTGAAGATTGTCACCTGCCTCTACCTCCCATCCTACCTTTCCTCATCAAGCTAAACTTCTCTCACCCTATTTCTGAATCTTCATTTTCCTCTAGTTTGTCTCTTATTTTCCTAAACGTATTTTATCCATGAGACTCAAAATGACACAACTTGGTTTTCATTCCTAGTTTTCATGCCAGCTGACATTGTGAATAGTACTCTCTCCGTATAGTTCATATTCTCTTTTTAAGACCGTCATTATTGCCCCATTCTGAAAAATTCCATCCTTGACTTCTCTGTCTTTGCTTACTGTTGTCACATTGCTCATGTTCCTTTCCTCACCTCCAACCAGGACCATGTTTCTAGAAATTTCCTGTTTGATTTTTTTAAGTCAGGTTTCTGCCTCTTAAAAAGCCCCAATCAAAGTTGCATCCTTTTATGATTAAGATCATGGTGCACCATTTCTCCTCCTCCTTCTCAATGACTGCAGCTTTTCAAGATGATGCACTCCTTCATTGAATTCACTGGGCTTGTCTTCATTTGAATTTACTATCTCCTACATTTCCATGAGATTCATTTCTTCATTACTCTTTTCTGTACTGATTAGCCATTTTTATTGCTCTGACCAGAGTTGTATACGGTACCCTAAACATGGCCCAAGGCATTGCTAGACTCGGCATGATCTCTAAGATTAGGCTGCAAATTGGCCTGTCTAATAAATGCTGCAACATCCTATCATTTTTCTGTGGCAGTTTGGTATAATTGCACTTGTCAGATTTATTTTCTGCGCTTGTTTAAGAGACTTGAGTTGTTTGGTTAGCAGGTTACAGTTAATTTTGTATGTAGAATTGCAGCAAGTAAGTAACTGCTTAGATAGCAGATAGACTGCTTCTTTTGAATTGAGTTTAGTTTCTCTGTCTAAATCCCATTCCTGCGTTTTGTTCTCAATTTGACTTGGTATGGATTTTTAGACTTTATTTCTTAGCAGGAACTTAGATTTCTTATTCTAAACTTCATGTTCATTTGGTAAGTTTGCTACTGATGTCAAAAGAAATAAAAATCATTCCAGAGCCAGACGTGTATGTATATTCCTGGTGTCAGTGGCAACCACACTCTGTTGGATGATACATTTGCTAATCGAATGTCATATAATTGTCAGCCCAAAGGTAATGAAAAAGTAGATAATGACTTTGCAAAAAATATTTCTGAAAGGATGCTAAAATAATTTAATGCATTTAGGGTTAATAGAGCAATTTCATTTTCTGTTGCAGCTATGAACATTGACTCTGCTGAAAATAGTTCTTTAGGAGAAGATGAAGAAGCTGATCCGTCTGCATCTCATGGTTGCACAAAACGAGAAGAAACATCAGAGCATGCTTTGAAAGAGCAGCACAAGGAGCAGTGCAGGTAAAAGTGGAAATGTACAGGAGATGTCTTGGAATCTGAGGGCATTGCTTGAAGTTTTTGATGGGAGAATCCACAATTTCTATTTGCCTAATTCAGTAGGGACTAATTATTTATGATAAGTAGCAATATTTCATAATTTTATTTGGGGCAAGGTGAAGGATATTCTGTAGTGATATAAAAATTTGTACTTGCCTTTCTTACAGATGTCTATATCTGCTTTTAATTAATTTATAGGTACAGTATTAGCTTTTGTTGTGGTATGTGTTCTTTAACTCCCCATTTGATATGTTTCTGTGTCTTAGTAGTGCTACTGTATTCATTGAATTGGCTCACTTCTGCCATCCAGAAATGCAAGATATTGAGGAAGCTTTTGGCTGTGTTAGTATTCTGCCCTCACTAGCACAGATGAAATCTGGAACTTGGCATGAATTTGAGTCCCACTGGTGTGTTGTGGCAAGTTTAAACTCCAATACTTGCCAGTGAACAATTGCAACCGAAGTGGGAAAGTAATTTTCTGCATTTAAAAAAAAATTGAGTTTCATGATGAAAATGTGACCTTAGAAGAAATATAAGCCAGCATCCGTGAATAGTAGAGATAGAACGGAAATAGGTAGCAACAATAAACTCTAGCAGTGAGAATAATGTGAAGAATGTTTAACTTTAATAATTCCAAGGTGTTAAATCCTTATACTGTGTACAGTGGAAAAACAGGCATGTGCTGAAGTCTACCAAGGTAGAGATTTATAATGAACTTGGCACCGCACTAAAAATATACCTGCGTCAAGTTATGTAAATATTTTAAGTTCACATTTGTAACCAGCATTACTTTTTCACGATGCAGATTTTGCTGCACGCTAGTGATTTGTTTTGAGTCGCAGATAATTTACCTTATTAACTTCGATGGAGCAAGGGTTGAAAATGAATCAAAGTATTTTTCTGATCTTGTGTCCACTACATGGCATTACTCTGGGTAATTTATATTTTAAAGATAAGTATAACTTGGCTAATGTAAGCAGTGAAAATGATAAAGACAACAGCTGTTGAGAATGTGATTAAAAGATCAGTTATGAAGTGAGCAAATCGAATTAGCTATAGTGCAATGATGGAGGCCATTTGGCCCATCATATCAGTACTGGCCATCCGTTGAGCAGTTTTGTCAATTCTATCCCCCACTGCAACCGTACAAATTTATTCCCTTCAAGTGCCTTTTCTTCTGTGAAATTATTGATTTGTCTCCAATATTTTTAATTCAAAGTTAAACCATCTTTCTGTCTAGCTCGGAGCAAAAGCTGTGCGTATTTTGTAATTGTGGAGAGCAGAGCTTACATGGGCAAAGAGAGCTGAAGCAATTTGATCCATCGGCTGTGTTGGATGAATTTGGAAATGGAGAAACAAACAGAACTACAAAGGAAGGCAGTCCAGCGTCAAGGCACATGAGTGTTTCAGGGATGGAGGGGCTCTCCGATGAACTTGTGCAAGTTGGCTTTGATAAAAGTGCAACAACAATGGCTCTCTTTGAGTCAACAGGTGAAAAAAACTGTTTTCTTTATTGTTTAAGAGTCCAACATGTCCCAAAACTGTTCTTAAAAATTGGATTTCAGGAGTGTCATTTCCTGTATTAAGTGTTTCTATTAACAATTTTTATAAAATTGTTTCTAACAATACTTCTCTCAATAAATTTGTTGCAACGATTACAGTTTGGATTCGTTTAAGGTTTTAATTTTTAGTCCTGTTAAATCTTTTATCTTTTAATAATTTAAATGATGAAATCTCCAAGTAGTCCAGAACTATTCAGCAGTAATGACAATGCTAATATATGATGCCCTTTCACTACGACCTTAACTTCAGTCTCACGAATTGTATATGCCGATGGAGTCTTTTACAGATCATCTTGGTTATGTTCTTGTGCAGATTTAATTTCTTTTTGGGAAAAAAAAAACTTCATGCCAGTATATTGAAACCAAATAAATTTTGGTTAACTAGACAAGGAGCAGAAGAAAATAAATTGAAGATGCTCTCTAGGACCTCAAACTACTTTATAGTTGCTCCATTATTGTATTTTATCTCAGATTCTGTGCTTACATAAAGTCATGTTGAGCTGCAGAGTTGAACCAACACTTGAGTTACTCTGTGAACTTGAATCATTTTGTGCCAAAGCTCTGAGTTGCCTCATAGCCAACCAAGATGCAGATGCGTTTTTCATTTGGTTCTCTGCTGATCAGGAGCACGATTTCTGGATGATTCCAAATTAGCCCACACCCCACACCACTGCCTCTGCCTCCCCCCCCCCCCACCCCCACTTTTCTTGTCCCTCCCCCCCCCCCAACCCCCACCCCCACTTTTCTGTTCCTCTACCAACAGAAGCTCAAGTAGAGTATCTAGTTTCTCCTCCCTTTATCTTTTCTTTTTTCTTCTTTATCTTTGATTGCATTTGTGTAACTCCTTGCACACTAGGTATCAAAGTTGGAGACTTTTTTAGCCTCTGACTCTGCACCATACCATTGTATTATAATTGACCCACTTGGGCATCATGATACTTTCTGTTGTGCAGCGATTCAACAGAAAATTCCTTTGCTATAAGCAATGATTTGTCAGCTTGACTCAGTTGGTAATTCACTGTTTCCTGAATCAGCATTGTGTTGGTTCAAAGCTCACTCCAGCACTTGAGTTTACAATTCAGAGTGAAGTTAT